>PVIA01004151.1:0-83866 GCA_004024845.1 Tonatia bakeri
GTCACCCTCAAAAGCAACCTCATGCCCTTTATTGGTCACTCCACACTCCTCCTCCCCCATCCCCTGGGGACCACTGATGTATTTTCTGTCTCTGTGGATTTGCCTGTTCTGGACATTTCATCGAAATCAAGTTACACAATATGTGGCCTTTTGTGCCTGGCTTCTGTCACTTAGCATCCTGTTTCGAGGGTCACCTATATGGTAGCATGTGTCATTGTTTCCTTCCTCGTTCTGACAGAAGAGCACCCTGCTGTAGAGAGAGGGCACATTTTGTTCATCCATCGCTCCAGTGATGGAAGTGTGGGCTGTTTGCAGCTTGGGGCTCTAACGAATTGTGTGCAGTGGACATTCATGGTCAGGTTTTTGTGTGGACAGATGCTTTAACTCTCTTCACTAGAAACCCAGCGAATGAATTGCTGGGTCACACGGTAACTCTGTGCCTAACATTTTCAGGCACCGCCAGGCTGCTCTAAACCTTTGACTCCGGACGGATCTAATGTCCTTCAGTGTTCCTTGAAAATCCCAGAATCGCACCCCCTCTACCCCATGGCCCAGCCTCTGGGGCCCCTCCCCATGATCTCTTCCACCCTGACCAGCCAACCACCCCCCTTTCACAGGCCTTCACCATCATGGACCAGAACAGGGACGGCTTCATCGACAAGAACGATCTGAGGGACACCTTTGCTGCTCTCGGTACGCTGCGCCCTCTAGGGCCGGGAGGTGGGACCACCTCAGAGGTGAAGAGTGTATCCTCTTCCCAAGAAACAGCTCAGACATCACTGCCAGTTAGGACAGGTTTCAGAGGGCAGCAAAGGAGGGTTTACTCTTTGAGTGTCTTCACATTCTTTACTAACTTTTTCTTTGTGCGATGTGAGTGCAGTGGTAGCTCACAATAAAAAACTTGGAAATCTTAGAAAAGGATAAAGAAGAAACGTGACCCATGAGGCCACTCCCCACTGTTAACATTTCAGCCTCCCTCCCAGTCTTTTCTAGGTGAATGCGGTGGGGAGTTAATCATTGGGATCATTCTATTTGGGAATCATTCTCTCTTTTTTTTTAAGATTTTTTAATCAATCAAATTGGCTAAGAGATCTTTTTTTTTTTCTGAGAGAAGAAAAAGGAGAGAGAATAAAAGGGATAGATATACTAATATGAGAGAGAAACACCCACTGGTTGCCTCTCATACGCGCCCCGACAGCGACTGAACCTGCAACCCAGGCATGTGCCCCGACCAGGAATCGAACCCGTGAACTTTTGGTTTGGGGAACAACGCCCAATCCACTGAACCACGCTGGCCAGGGCCGGAATCATTTTATTTTGGATCCAGCTCTTTAAAAGTTTACTTCTCAGCAGTGTGAGCATAAGTCCATGGAGCTTCTTCCTAGCATCCACGTCCAGCATGCCCCGCCCGCCCCCCACTCCCTGAACTCAGGCCCACCATGGACAGCGGCACAGGCAGCACACCACTGGCTCTACAGAGCAGCCACTGTGGGCTTTCATAGTCAAAACAACAATTATCTTAAGAAAGGGGATCTTTTTCTAATTTGCACAAAGGTGCCGTACAGGCCCGTGGGAAGGGCCAGTGCAGGCAGCTGCACCAGAACCCCCACGGCTGCGTGGGTTACAGCAGGTGTGACCTGCACAGGCTCCCTCTGGTGATTCTGACCTGCGTCTCCCACCTCCAGCTGGGAGGAGCTAATTGACAAGATGACCATTTCCCACTTGAGTAAAATGTGAAAATATCTGTATACAATGTCCCAGGTTCTAAAGACACTACTTGAAACATAACTAACCCCCCCAACGTCGGAGTTTGGGTTGCTTCCAGGTGTCTGTTATAGACAACAGTGTCAAGAACATCTTCTCGCGTGAGTCTTTGGCCCGCCCACTCGGTCTCTGACGATTCTCAGACTAGGTGCCCCGAGTGGAATTACAAGGGCAAGTGCCAGTGTGCTGAGAGCTGGCTCTGTGCCCACCGGGGCCCTGAGTGCCCACTCTCTGTCCTAGGGCGCATGAACGTGCAAAATGACGAAATCGACGCCATGATAAAGGAAGCGCCAGGTCCCATCAACTTCACGGTGTTCCTGACAATGTTTGGGGAGAAACTTAAGGGTAAGTTTGTGTGCATCTGTGTGTGTGTGTGTGTCTGTCTGTCTTTATGTGTCTTCATCTTTGGGCACGAATCCAAGCCCTAGGAGGATAGACAAGGGTGGCCAGAAGAGGGAGGTGGAGTGACACTGGGGGAAAGAAAAGGAAAAACAAAACAAAACAAACAGTAGCTAACAGCGCTCCACGCCTGCCCTGAGCCAGGCCTCACGCTGAGCACTCACGTGCACAGCCTCACCTAAAGCCTGGGGGGTAGGTTCTGTGCCCACCCCCAGTGCACAGATAGGAAACAGGCTCCGAGAGAGAAAGTCACGCGCCTAACACGTGCTGGAGTCCAGATTCAAATCCCAGTCCATCTAAATCTAGATCCACATTTGAACTTGGGTTTTGCTCAAAAGTAATCAGATTCGCAGCCCACTCTTTTAAAAGATCAAGGCTCAGTGCTCAGAGGAAGGGAGGGTCCCAGCAGTATGAACTGGCTGTGGCTCGCCCCAACCTGGGGAGGGGGGCTTGGGTCCTGCCTCCTGGGGTATGACAGGCTCCCGGGCATGTTTCAACCCTGCTTTCTGTCTCAGGGGCAGACCCCGAGGAGACCATTCTCAACGCGTTCAAAGTGTTTGACCCCGAAGGCAAAGGGGTGCTCAAGGCCGATTAGTAAGTGGGATCTGGGGGGCGGATGTGGGTGCTCCCTGCCTCCCCCACACCCCCGCCCACCTGGCGCCAACTCTGCTGTCCTCTCTCTGCAGCGTTAAGGAGATGCTGACCACACAGGCGGAGAGATTTTCCAAGGAGGAGGTAACAGAGCCCTTTGGGCGCTCTCTGCACCCCAGCTCCCTTCCAGGGGTTATGTAGCCCCCTTTTCTAAAACGCTCCTGACCCCACGCTGGGAGAGCACGTGCTGCTGCCCTTACCGAGTTTCATTCTCTCGGTCACCCTGAGAGGCCAGAATGAGTATGACTGTGGTTTATAGATGGAAAACTGGGGCCCGGGGAAGTAGAGTCACTTGCCTGAAAGGACATCACAGAGGCTACCGCAGGTCTGTCTGCCCCGAGGTCTGCCTTCCCCACAAGGCAGGGCGCCTGGTTCGGCACCTGAGGGAGTGCAGGTGGCGTGCAGGGCACCAGCTACTGTCACAAGGGCTGCGCCCTGCACGGTTCTCCCGGATGCCGTCTTGTAAGATGTATCACAGAGTACGTATTTGTTGCAGTACTGTTGCAGCAGATGGCAGTAACGTGTCTTTATAATTTTTTTTTAAATCACACTATATCAGTTTTCTGGCAGGTGGCAGTAATGTGCCTGGAGGAAGGGGCACTTGATAATTCGCCACAAGTCCCGGATGAACAAGCAACAGCCCAGTCATTGTTAATGTTTAAATTAGATCCTCCGCAGGCCTGGTCCCATCACGTTCCACATTTCACAAAAAAATTTGTTTAGATTTTCCCTCCAACACTTAAGCAGTTGGAAGAGCCTGCCTTCATCTCCCACCAGGCTCTGTGACTGGGACCAGCTCCGTGACGTCCCTGGGCCTCAGTTTCCTCATCTGTAAAGCCAGGCCAGTACCACGGCCTGCCTCCTAGCGCACTGTGAAAATGAAACAAGGTAGTACATGCAAAGTGCTGACGTGTGATAAGGGCGACCTTATCCCTTATCCAGACTATTGGCTATCAATAGTCTGTATATTTTAAAAAAAAACAGTCATTATTTTTTTAAATGTGGAAATTGCATTAAAAAAAAATCTAGATTCCTAGAATCAGAGCCCCTCAGAGTCTGACCTTGCCCACATGGCCACGTTCAGCTGGCCCTCAGCAGTTGCCACTTCTGTAAGTGGCCCGTGTGTCCCCACTTTGCCACAGTCCCCACCAGGCCCAGCAGACTCCCTCACAACCTGTGTTACCCACCACAGCTTGGGTTCCGGGGAACACCCTTGCAAGGTGGCCCCTGGGCTCAGCCCTGGGAAGGAAGGGTGAGGGAGCAGGAGGGCTCAAGGGAGATGCTGGCCTGAGATTCAAGACCAAAGGACATCCTGGTCAGCTCTCCCTGGGACTAGAACAGCTCATCTGAGAGGTCCCAAGTTGAGCCCCACACCAACCAAGTGGCTATGGGCTTCTTCAGGGAGGGTGTGACCTTGGGTCCTGTTGCTCTCTGCCACAGCTGGGTGACAAGGACTTCCTGGGGGGATCTAGTAGCACACCTCCACATTTACGACCCCCCACACCTCCCTGACACAACCCCTTCATGCCCCATCCCATATCCCCCTCCCACTTCCCTTCCCATCATCCTCTGCACCTCTTGCTGGTTCATTTCAGATCGACCAGATGTTTGCCGCCTTCCCGCCTGACGTGACTGGCAACTTGGACTACAAGAACCTGGTGCACATCATCACCCACGGAGAAGAAAAAGACTAAAGGGAAGGGCTCGCTGCTGGGCCTGGGCACGTCTCTGTGGGGAGGGCGGTCCCTGCTCTCCTCGCCCTCTGCCGGGAAAGGTCGCCATCCCTGCCCCTGTCCTCTTAGCCTTCTGGCTGCCTCATACCTCTACCTCCATCTTCCTTGCAGCCTGGGCGGCTCAGCAATACCACGAGGCCACACACTCTGCAGGTGGAAATCCACGCAGGGGCCTCTCAAATAAACCCAAGGTCGTGTATCTGTTCTCAGCGTTTCTCTGACCGAAGTGCCTGGAGCAAGGTTGGCGTTTTGCTAGTTCCCCTGGAGGCAGCGAACAGCCTAGTGGTGGCCCCCCTGTCAGTGCTGAGTCCGGAGGCTCTGTGTTTAACGCAGACCTCTGCAGCACTCAGGACTGTCGCTGTCCAGGGTCGCATTTTATGAGAACGTTAACGAGAGGAGCAGGCCCCTTCTCCCAAAGAGCTCCAGCGTGTGCGGAGCTCCGCTCCCTGACACCCTCCCCTCTAGGACAGCAGGGGAGCGCTCCTCCCAGGTGGGCTCCACCGGCCCCAGGATGTTTTAAAAGGAAGAGGCCCCGCATGCATAATATGGCACATTTGGCCAAAAAAAAAAAAAAAAAAAAAAATCACATCTGCTCATTGTAGGGGGTCAATTTCTAATTTTAGACAAAGTAGAACTTGTCTGTACTTCTCTCCTGGCACATTGGGGGAGGGGTACCAATTTCTGACCCTGTCTGAGGTCTGAGAACTAGGCCTGGGCTTAAATTCACTCTTGATTTTGAGTGATCGAAGTCATTCTTAATGCATTTGGGTCTACCTGGGCTTGTAAGAACTCCAATTTAGGAAACAAATGGGTTCCCATAACTAAGAAGTCCAAGGGCTTCAGGCACAGCTGCATCCAGGAGCTCAGACAGGGCCCCCAGTCCCTGAGGAGCCTTCACCACCACTCTACTTTCTGTCGTGTTGCTCTGCTCTCAGCAGCCTTCCTGGAAAGAGGGCCCGTCTCTCTCCCCCGGCTCCCTGCCAGTGCCAGAAGAGGGCCTCCGGGGTACCCAGCCAACCTGAAACACGTGTAGAGCTCTGACTGGCAGGCCCAGTTCACATGATGAACCCTCGTCCTGGGGCTAAAATCAGCCCCTCCCCCAACCACACAGCTGCCCCCCAAAGGCAAATCCAGACGCCTTTCAGGAAGAACGGGGGTAAACATCACACTCATACGTTGTCAAGAGAATCCCAAGAACTCAGGACAGCCAAAGCGAATGACAGGGTGGGAGCCGAGAGCTGAAACTGGGGATGGGAGCAGCAGCTGGGGTCACCCAGAAGGCACGATGGGGTCCAGGCGGCTGGAGGAGCCAGAGCTGGAGCAAGTCCTCCAGGCTCAAGAACAGCAGCAGAGCCCCCGCAGGCAGAGCTCTGGGTCTGCTCCCTCTGCCCAAACCATGACCTCACCCCTGGCTTCCAGGACCTGGGGCCCCCTTCAAAGCCAACAGCAAGCTGGACAGGCAGGGATGGGGGGACCCCACCCCATGGTGACCCACCCTGTTCCACACACTACCTAGAGCCTACTACCCGAGTCTCCTGCAGAAGCCTAGCCAGGCGCCTGGGAGACCTCAGAGGGGCCCCAGCTCAGGGCAGTCAAGCACATCCTGTGTTCCAGGGCACGGCATCCTGGACACGGCTCTGCAGTGACACGTTCAACTTCCACACACACACACACACACACACACACACACACACACGGAGATTCAGACACAAAGGTTACATGGCTCCCGGTCCCTGCCTGTGAGGGGCTGCTGCACCCGCGTGACTCTGGGGCACGCAGACCAATATTTTGGCTTCCCCCGACCCCTACGTTTCACTCATCCCTGCTTCACCCAGGGGAGCGGTCAAGGGGTGGCCCATGCCGGGCACCCTCTCAGGTTCTCGGGGGCCATGGTGACCTCACTCAACTCTCGCATCCTGTGCCAGCTTTGGAAGGCACCCCCCCTCCTCGGCCCTGTTCCGGGGTGGCTCCCGGCGCCCCAGCCTCTTGGCAGCGAATGTGAAGAGGCGCTGGGGTCACAGAACAAAACGTTTATTCTCTCCGGTTGTGGCACAAACGTGGCCCCATCCATGTCAGACTGTCGACTTCTCCTTGGGCCTCAGGGCGCCCCCCTTTTCAGTGACCCTGGCCAGCTGAAGTCCCTCCGAGACTCTCTCGCAGCGTTGTGGCTGAGCACCATCTGCCGGAGGCTGCTGTGGTCCAGCGGCTGGTCCACTGCACCGGGAAGGAGGCATCCGGTCCAGCCCACTTCCTTCCCAGGGCTGGTGCCTCCAGGTCCCATTCACGGGTGCCCAAGGCAAGGACGCCCCCACCTGGTCTGGGGGTCCTCCACAGCACGGGGGGGCCGGAGTGTGACCATTCTCAGGGTTCAGGGAGGAAGAGGTGCCCAGGGGTGCCCAGACAAAACCTGTTTTTTTCTCCCGGGTGAGTTTGATTTAAGCTCCAGGGCACAGGGCCACCATGTGAGGTTGTTCAGGACAGACGACCAGGCGGAGACAGGTGAATGAATGGGCTGAAATCCAGCCCCCGCCTGATTGCCAAACCATGTCCACCCAGACTGGGCACTTTCCTCTAACTCATGTTCGTTCCCAAAGTGGCTGCCTCTTCCAACTCACACCCAGGAGCCAGAGGCTAGTGAGCTAAGAGAGCCCAGTGCTCATCAGCTTCCCTTGAACGGAGGAGAAGGCCTCTTCTGCAAGGCCGTGACCTTGGGAGCCAGGCCCCGCCTCCTCCTCAGGAACTCAGAGGGCCAGGGGGAGCTGTCTAACAGGGGCTGACGCCACACCCACCTCCCGCTCCCGCTACATTTCAGGGGTCTTGCCGAAACCAAACGGGAGGCGTGTGTGCGTGCGCAGGGGCGCGCTGGCAGGCCCCTCCCCCGTCCTCGACGACCCCACACGCTTGAAACACTACTCAGAGAAGGGGGGCGGCTTTTTCAAAACCTACCACTGAAGTGACAGAAGGTCACCGTAAAAGAAGAATTTAAACAACACAGAACTGTTTAGCTTAGACGTGTAAAGCTCCCTGCAAACTACCACCCGGAAGTATCCCTCGTAAGTCAGCCGATACAGCCTCTTCGTTCTCGTTTGCGTAATCAAGACACCTCCTGCTCTCCTCCTCTTCCTCCTCCTCTCTCTCTCCCTCTCCCTCTCTCTCCCTGTCATGTATCAAGGTTAGGAAGGCCTGTCCCGTGCATTGCAGGGCTGTAGCTGCTTCCCTGGCCAAGTTTACCCCTGAGGAGGAATCACCCCTGACTGAGAACCACTGAAAAAAATATATGTATATATCATAAATATTATATACATTACATTCTGTTTAGTAGCTGCCTCATATCCCACTGTATGTAAGGATGAATCGTAACTTATTCAACAAATCTCTAATGGATGGGCATTTCAGACATTCCTAATTTGGGGTTCCAGTGAACCTGCCCCTACCTCCCTCTCAGACACCTGAGGGCATTTTTCCAGAAGGACCAGCTCCCACAGGTGGGATTCCGGGTTATTGGGCGTACCCGTCTCTCAGGCTTCCCACGCATGTTGCCAAAGTGCCCTCCAACAACAGGTGGGGCCGACTTTAGCCCCAGCTTCAGAGATCAGGGCTGGGTCCCCCCACCTCCCACCCCACCCCCCACCGTGAGAGGGAGTGTCGTGAGCGTCGGCCTCAGAGAGGAAGGGAGACCAACAGGCCAGAAGGGCCACAGTTAAGGCTTCTGGCGTGAACCACAGTGAGCTGCTTCAGCCATGGGGTTGGGGACCACGAATGGGACAGGCCCGGGGAGGTCACGGGTGGCGTGAGACGCAAGAGCAGAGGGTGAGGGCGAGAGATGAGATCGGGGAATCTTGTGAGCCCACAACTTGCCAATCTGAAAACTTCTGGACATTTTAAGGTTCATTGTAAATGGCCACAAAGTAGCTGTGAATTAAAATACCCAGGATAACTAAACTTTAGGATCTGTGGGTCGGCCACAGGGCCATGGGGGGAAGCGTCCCCAGACAACCATGTCATGTGGCCACAGCCAAGATGGTACCCCATGAAAGTGACGGGACCAGGGGGCTCATAAGAGGGGGGAAACTGAGGCTCAACACTACAGACCCTCTAGAGCAAAGGCCTCCTACAAACCTTTAACCCAGCAGCTGAGGGGGAGGGATGGGAGAAGAAAGAGCACTCACCATCATCCAGCCTGTCGCTGAAGGGGTCGGCCCCAAACACGGGGGGGAGGACCTTGAGGGCCTCCGCGTTCTTCAGGATGGCGGAGCCGCCCCAGAAAGGGTTGGCGAAGTGCGGTGGGTGCTCGGCCTCCGCCCCTTCCATCTCCAGGATCCGCTTGTAGGACTCCAGCAGCAGAAGGTCATTGGTCTTCTTCTCAATGATGGCTGGGGAACACCAAGGCGACTAAGGTCACTGCCAGGAGACCTGGCTGCAGGTGATCTTGGGTGGTGCCCCCCTTCCTGCTGCAGAGGAAGGGAAGGGACAGGAAGGGGGGGTCGTGAGCTCCTGTCAGGACAATGGCTTTCTCTTGGATTTCACCAGGTGTTCTTGAGGGGGCAGCACTGCCCCAAAAGGGTTCAACTTGGTTCTTGAGAGGCAAAAAATAAGCTGACTCTATAAGGTATAAATATACATACCTTACAAATAAGTTATAAATATACATACCTTACAAATAAGGTACAAATATACATACCTTACAAATAAGGTATAAATATACATACCTTACAAATAAGGTATAAATATAAATACACAGATATACATACAGGACATAAACAACTATACAGCATATTAACAGTACTAAGTTTTTATGAGGATGGGGCAATTAGGGAAAAAGTGCCTAAAAAGGCTCCTTAGAAGGCTGAGAAACATTGGCTATACAGTAAAAATCAGAAGCTGTGGGAGGCCCTGCTTTAAACTAATGATTTTTCCTTGGTGCTCACTCTGTCCCAGGCTTCCAGGCCTTCGCTCATGCTGTTCCTTCTGCCTAAAATGCCTTCCCCTACACTCTCCTCAGAGTGACCCCTACTGATGTTTGAAGACTTAGGTCAGGCCTTGCCACCTGCAGGGATGTTTCCCTGACCCGCCTTGGTTGGGGGAACGGTCCTCCTCACTGCCTTACAGAGTCCCATGCAGTCCCTGGACTCATTCGTTCATTCATTCATTCATTCCACAGGTGGTTACTGGATGCCCCCCGTGCCAGGCACTGTGCAAGAGACTGTGGCTACACGGAAGAAGGAAATCCGATAACAAACCAAACCCCTGCCCTGTACACATCACGAGCTTCGGTGTCTGCGGGAAGGTTCAACAGGTAAACACGCAGACCCCTCACTACCCAGAGGCTCGTTATCTGAATTCGGTAACTGCTGGATTTGGATGAGCTGAGAAAGATAAATCTCACAGTACCTATGCTGCTGCTATTCTTGCTGTAAATCAGGGACCAAAAATTTGCATCTGGCACTGGCTATCAGATCTCAAGAACCTCAGAGGTTCTGAGCGTGAGAACCACCTGGAGACAAACGGGTGAGCGCCCGGTAACAGGCCTGCCGCGGGAGGAACTCATAGTAGGGGACAGGGTAACCGGCCCCTGACCAGGCAGCGGAAGGAGGCCTTGCTGGAGAGAGGGCGTTTCAGCTGAGACCCGAGGCTGAGGAAGAACCGAATATGGGACAGCTATTCCAGGAACGGCCTGTGCAAAGGCCCAGAGGTGGGGAGGGCTGGAAGTAGAGAGAGGAGAACAGTGTGACTGGGGGTGCTGAGCAAGGAGGGAGAGCAGGACAGGGGATGAGAAATAGAGGTTGGGCCCAAGTTCTGAAGAGCCAGATAGGCTGTGGGCAGCAAAGAGTTAACACAGATGACCTGATTGCTATCCTTTCAAAGACCCTTACCTGGCATCAGGGAACTTGGACTGCAGGAAGGTGCCTGCCGCCATTAACCAATAAAAGTGGCTCACTCTGCCTAAACTGTGTGTACAAACAAAAATAAAAATGTGGTTCTTTATGCTAAACACCTGCTTTCCTCCCTGGGAGTCTGAATTTGGGTGTGTTACTGGTCTCGAATGAGCTTTCCTGGTTGACACATTTCATGTGTATTGTCACAGCTCGTGGCTGGGGGACCGTGTCCTGTCTGACCCCACTGGGAAAGCATCCTTGAAAGCTTGCTCCTTGTCTCCTCCAGACCTCACCCCAAGCGTCTTTTCCCTTTGCTGATTTTGCTTTTTGAGTTTTGGATCTTTTTGCTGCAGTAAGTCCTAGCCAGGAGTACCACTATGTCCTACGTCTGTGAGCCCTCCTCATGACTGGCAGGAGGGGACCGCCTTAGGGAGTTTCCAAACACAAACTGTATTACTAAGAACCCGAGGCTTTATTTTAAGAGCAGTGGAAGCCATTCATTCCAAACTGTCATCCTCTGTGTAGGCGCGTCCCTCCCTCTCTATGCTGAGCTCAAGGCCTGTGACTAGAAGTGTGTGTTCTGGTTAATAGGCATTGGTCACATGCCAGGCACTGCTCTGAGCACTTGTATTTCCTCCTTTTCAATCTGTAAGCTTTTCATTTCTTTTTCTTGTCTCATTGCATTGGTTAGAACAACCAAGACAATATCCAATAGGAATAATGGGAGAGCAGGCATCCTTGCCTTATTTCTGATCTTAGAGGGAAAACATTGTTTTTCACCATTAAGTATGAGGCTACTTGTAGGTGTTTTTGTTGAGAGTTTTTATCACGAATGAATGTTGAATTTTGTCAAATGCTTCTAATGTAATGATCATATAGTTTTTCTCTAAGAACTATTCATTTACTCAATCCTCCCAACAACCTTATAAGGTAGGTATTTGGGTTTACCTTTTATATCTTTTCTTTCCTTTTTTTTTTTTTTTTGGTGGAAAAAAAAACTAAAGCACAGAGAGGTTCAGAAAGTTGCCCAAAGTCACACAGCTTATAAGAGTAGAACCAGGATTTGAACCCAGGCAGGCTGGCATTACTGCTCACATGGTTCACCACCAAACTCACTACCACCAAAAAAACAAGTCCTCATGCCTGGTTACAGAAATCTCTGGAAATGATTCCTAAGAGTTCAACGGGACCAGCTTGACTCACCAAAGTACTGAGAAAGGTTGGTATCAGTGATTTTCCCCGTCTCCCCTAACTGCACCAGGATCTTGGTGGCATCACAATTTATCTTCTTAAAAAGATTCTCCACTGAGCTCTTGAGATCCTCCAAGGTCTTGCTGATCTCCTTGTAGCTGTTCTCATATCTATCCGCCTCCTCGGTGGTCTTCTTCAGTTTCTCCTGGAGGCAGACCCCAATTGCCACCCAGGTCAGCCAGGCCGCCACCCCGGGGTCAGCCCACCCCTGCAGACTTTCAGTGGGAATGAGGGTTCAGGACCTGGTGAGGCCAGGGTCTCCAAACTTCAGGTTTTCAAACCTTAAAGGGGGTGGGAGATCAATTTAATGAGCCTCAATCAGCATTAAAAAAAATGAATGAAATAGAAAGGAAGAGAAAAATACTAGTATGCACTGCAGGTAATAAGGGTAAGTATTGTTCAAGGTAGGTTTTATTTTACTTACATATATGTATATATGCCTACATGTGTACTGGATTAATTTTATTTTAATGAAAAGCTGGTGACTCATTTTTTAAAAAACTGTGTCCCAGCCCTGGCTGGCATAGCTCAGTGAATTGAGCACAGGCTGCGAACCAAAGCATCACAGGTTCGATTCCCAGTCAGGGCACATGCCTGGGTTGCAGGCCACGGTCCCCAGCAACTGCACACTGATGTTTCTCTCTCTCTTTCTCCCTCCCTTCCCTCTCTAGAAATAAATAAATAAAATCTTAAAAAAAAAGAAAACATTTATGGGAAAAAAAAACTGTGGCCCACAGGAAAAAAATACATTTTACACTTGCAGCCTAATACCTACCTACCCATCTACATATGTGTGTGTGTTTATATATTATCTAATTAAATGAAATTAAAGTTTCACAAATCAATGTTCCTATTGTATGTTCTAATATCTTTTATTCTGTTCTATTCTATTCTGCCTTGATATTTTTAAATGCTGGTTGCAATGCAACAAACTGACTTCAGCCCTCGCAGCTTAAAATACATGGATCGCTGCAGCCCAGTGGTTCTCGAAGTGGTGTCCCAGGACCGGCAGCCTCAGCTTGAGTGGAGAGCTTGTTAGAAATGCACACTAGGGGCTGCGGTCCAGACAGAGGCTCTGGGGGCGCCCGGCAATCCGTGCTTGAATGAACCTCCAGTTGATTCTAACTCACAGTGAAGTTTAAGAACCTCTGCGAGTCCACTGGGTTGCAATCTTGGCTTCAAGTTAACGTCACCTAGGGGCTTTAACACATTTGCTGCCCAGACCTCAGTCTCAGAGATTCATTCAGAGCCGCTGGTCTGGGGTGCAGCCTGGGCGTCGGGAATGCTAAAGTTTCTGAGGTGCTCCAGACAACCAGCCTGGCCGACAACCACCATTCTAGGCTGAATACCCCAATGCCTCCTGCGTCTCCTTCTGAGTCCTCCCCTTGCAAAGGTGAACCGGGCCCAGCAAGGACCAACCACATTCCCCAGGGCTCTCAGATCACGATTCCCAGGGGTCAGCCCCATCCACACACCCATTTTCCAGGTGAAGAAACTGAGGCTCTGAGGCAAACAGCCAGGAGAAGGGAGCCGGGAATCCAACTGTCTCTCAACCGCCACACCAGGCAGCTTCCTGTTCCAGCTGCGTTCTCCTCATAGGACAGCAGCAGCTGCCTTCACATTCCAAACGTGCATCAGAAGTTCACATGATCAAAATTTAAAAAAAAAAAGCCTGATGTGACGGTGATAACATGTGCCCCACACCTAAAATGCTCCAGTAATTTTATATGCATCATCTCGATTCATCCGAACAACGGTCCCCGTTTTCAGATGAGGAATGTTGAGGTCAGAGAAGAAAAGTGAGCTTGTTTTTAGCTCCCTGTATCGAGTCATCTAACTACCTGACCTTGGACTCAACTCTTTATTTGGACAAGGGGAAAGTAGCAGTCCTATGAAATGAGAATGATTATTATTTCCACTTTACAGGTGAGAAAAGTGAGGCTCAGAGAGGTTGAACCACTTTCTCAAAGTCACACAGCTAGGCAGGGACTTTTCTGAGAGTCATACCCAAGCATTGGTTCCCAGGGCCTGGCTGCTTAAATCCTATGCAAAACCCATTTAGAAACTGGCCCCACTTCTCCCAGAGGGGCAGCAGATGGTGAAATGGAGGGTGTGTGGAAAGGGCCCAAGAACAGAGCAGATGGAAGTGACCTTTAGCAGGAGCTAAGCACGCATCTTGTGAACCTATGGTTATTAAGATAAATTCCCCTGCATAGAGCATTTGCATTTGAAAAGGCTTCCAGGAGTCCCGTTAGATCCAAAGAGGGAAGAGCTGACGGTGGGAGACATTCTTGGGGTTGTCTGGTCAGCCTCCCCAGGAGGCTACCACCTTTAGACCTTCAAAATGCAGAGATGCAGGGCAGCACTCACCCCCAACCCCAAGAAGGCACCTGGATGCTGGGTGACCCTAAGCCGAGGACGTGGGACCCCAGGCCTGTGCCTCGCTTGGGGAGGGTCTCCTTGAACTTGGGCCCTGCCTGGAAATCTAATTCATTCCTGGACTCCTGGGGGAGGCCTCTCTGAGCTGCAGCAGCTCCATAGTCAGTGTGTGCTTTGCTGCCCTCCAGTGGCCCATCGGAGAATGGCACCGCCATGGCTGTGTACCAGGTGCATGCTAACAACCGAAATAAGCCCCAGAGAGGGGAAGGGAAATGACCTAGGAGCACGGTTCCTGGGCCAGAAACTACTGGATTTAAACGGCTTTGCACTCAACTCTCTGAGTTCACATCTTTGGCAGATGTTTGCTACCTATGCTCCTTTTATACCTGAATAACAAAACCCTGATTGTACCTAGAGCATTTCCAACTCTCCTTTGCAATAGGGAGGGCCAGTGTGGTGTAAACACAGGAGTCCCTGGCTGGGACTTCAGGGAAAGAACTTTAAGCCAAATGACTCACCAGCAAGGCCTTTTTGTTGTTGTTTTGTTTTGCCTTTCCTACTTTCTTCCTATCTGGAATGCATATGTTATGGCTGGACCACCAGCAGCCACACTACAACTAGGAGGCATCCTTGGAATGTAAGCCACATACTAAGAGTGGCAAAACAGAAAAGGGGAGCCTGGGTCACTGATGATGTCATGACCAGCCCTGAAGTACCTATCTTCGGACTTATTTCTTAACAAAGGTAAATAAACTGTGTTTTTAAAGATTTTATTTATTTACTTTTAGGGAGAGGGGAAGGGAGGGAGAAAGGGAGAGAAACATCAATGTGCAAGATACATGGATTGGTTGCTCTCACACACACCCCACTGGGGACCTGGCCCATAACCCAGGCATGTGCCTTGACCGGAAATCAAACTGGTGACCTTTCAATTCACAGGCCAGCGCTCAATGCCCTGCGCCACACCAGCCAGGGCTACACCTCTGTCTTGAGCAGGCCACAGTTATTCTGAGTCTCTGTTGTTAGCAGCCAAACACAATGCACAGCTCATACAGTGTCCCAGATCCATGACGTCGGCCAAGCGACTGTGCCTCTCTGACCCTCAGTCTCCTCACTGTGAACTGGAGAGATCACAGCATGTACCTCACAGGGCTGTTGAGAGGATTAAATGAAATAGTGCAAGCAGAGCACTTAGCCTAGTATTACTGGCATGCAGTAATTGCTCAGGAAATGTTTGTAATAACTATTGCTCATGGAGAATGGGCTACAGCTAGGACAAGGGGGAGAAGGCAGGAGAGCCTGAAACAGCATCTGTCTGCAATCTGCCAGCCTGGGGTGAGGTTACAGGCGCACGGCCCTAGGCTGAGCTCCCTAAAGCCTTTCAAATGGACAAAGAGGCCCTAGAGACAGAACTCTGCAGCAAGACCTGCAGCAAAGGCTGCCCGTGACAAAGGGCCCAAACCTGTCCAGTCATGACTCAAGCCAGCGGAGAGTCACAGGGCAGGCATCTCGCTGCTCCTGAGAACCAACTGACAGGCTGCCCGACAGACAAACGGACGACGGACGCCCCCGCGTCCCTCCCTCCCCATCCTGCTCTTACCTCCAGCTGCCTCAGGACGGAGTAGTTGTCATCCTGGGACATTTTCTGCTGGGACTGCAGGAGGGCGATCTCGTTCTGCTTGGGGGAAAACCAGACCGTGAGGAAAAGTGGGTGCTCCCACCCTGCCGCACCTGAAAAGGAGCCTGTGCCTCAAGCAGTTGATGAAGATTTGAATGACCCCACCCAAGGAGCCCAGGACCCCTGAGCCCCCTCTGTGCCCCTGGAGGTCCCCTAATCAAAACAACAGTGAGGGCCTGGGAGGGTGGGTAGCTCATTTTTTCTGGATAAATGTCTAGAACATGTGGGGTCAATACAATCTCCTGAGATGGTAGCAGTGTTGTCTGCATCGTCCAGTACTAAAGCACCAGCCACACGTGGGCACTGCACACCTGAAATGTGGCCAGTGCCACAGAGGAACTAATTTTTAAGTTTAATTTAAATTAAACTTAAATCGTGGCTACTGTAATGGACAGTTGGCTCCAGAGCAGGGTTCTCGAATAGGAGTCCCTCGGGAGCCTGTGAAAACGGAGTGCCAGCCCCACTCCCAAAGGCTCAGGTCTGGCAGCTCTGCAGGTGCCCACGATTGCGCATTCCTAAAATGTTGCCAGGAGAGGCTGCTGCCGCCGCTGCTGCAGTTCAGGGGCCAGATCTGAGAACCCCTGGCTAGACCAACGTGCCCAGGTATAGCAGGTGCACACCTTTCGAATGATCAAGCCCCTCCCTAGGAATCCATCCCGTGGAAATAATAGGACGAGTGGGCAAAGGTGGTCACTCCAGGCCATCCGCTGTGTTATTATTGATAATGGCCCCCATTAGGGACATCCTAAATGTCTACTGATAGGGAGTCAATGATGGTACATTCATGTCATGAAGGGGAAAGGTCTCAAATAAAAATATGGTTAAATACAGAGTCGTGGCCCCTTCTCAGAGAAGCTAGGTTTAACGTAGGTATGGGACAGAGCCTGGGGAAAATGCATTTTTAAGAAGCGTTGTGTGATTCTATCACAGAGCATCCAGGATCCCCAGAGCCACTAACAAGAACATAGAAGGTGCCAGGAGGTACCTGGGATGAACTGTTGGGGAAAGAGTTTGCATCCATCCTAATGCCAGAGACAGGCTGTGTAGCTAAGAGAAAAAATACCATCATGGTGAATGGGAAAGATCTAAGTGCATTCGGTTCGGGAACCGTTTCCTGGCCGGTCAATTTACAAATGGGGTCCTCAAATCCCTCTCTATGGCATGGCTCTGTCACTTCACTGGGACTAGGAAGCGTTCCTTCCTGGAAAATGAGAATTCGGGGTCCTGCCGACTCCCAAACCGTCCTTCCATCATTCCTTCAGACGTTTGCAAAGACCATCCCTGCGATACTAAATATGGCCGCCAGAGGGCAGTGGGGCAGCACCGAAACGCGAGGTCCTGACCTCAAACCCAGCTGCTCTGCGGGGATGAGGTGGCCGTCCGGAGGGTTACAGGGGTAAGGGCGCTCAGCTTCCTGTGGGAGAGAGGGCCGGAGTCGTCCAATCCGACTCTCCAAGAGAAATCAGAAATCCAGAATTTCGTGTGGAATACCTCGATTTTTCAATGCCGGCAACTAATCAATTTAAAATGTTGGAGGTGGCCGGCCTCTGGCCACAGTCCTCCGGGGGGCAGGGAAGCGGAGGGGGGTGGGGGGCGGTGAGGGCAGATGTCAGAACTCTAGTTGTTTTCCACTTTTTTAAAAAATCTGAGCCCTAGTTTGAGCAGAGGTGCCACAAGAAGGCAGAATGCTGGGGCCTCAGACACCTCTCCCCCCACCCCTGCATCTGGGGCTGCTCCATGTCGTGCTTTATAGAGTGGTGTTTCCGCATAACCTGGGTTTAAACAAAAAATGCTCCATCGGTTTTTTGGTAAACGTTTGGAAACTACTGCTCCACTCCCAGTAGTCACTCTACAGACGAGGAGACAGGACCAGAAAGGGCGAGGACATGGTCCTCCTCCATCCCACGTGCATCCCAATGCCAGAGACAGGCTGTGTCGCCAAGGAGGAAAGGAGAGTGCCCAAGGAGAATGGGAGGGTCAAAGTCAATCACTGCTTGGGAACCATTTCTGGTGCCTCCCGTGGGTGCAGGGCCTCCCTGGGCGTCAGGGCTGCAGGGGAGTGCTCGGTGAGCGGGACATTCTCCATCTGTGCCAGGGTCCTCCCTTCCCACCCCCTCTGCCCCAGGGCAGGGGCACCCTCGCCCTCGGCTTCGGCTGGGCGCAGCCTGTGACACACACAAGTGAGGGATTACACAGTAGGAGGAGGAGGAGGTTGGGGGGTGCTTGCCCACTCCTTGGCAGGTCACTCGTTTGGCCACATCCCTCCGGGGAAGACACACAGACGACTCTCTACACACCTCTCTCCTGACTCCAGAAACTGCTCCCTGCCTTCTCCAGGTCTGCAGCCCTCTTCTCGCTGGTCCTGCACGCTCCCTGCTCAATTCCCTTAGACCTTCGTAAACAGTCCCTCTCAAAGAACTCACCTCAGTCTGCCCACTGAGGGCATGCCATCTGTTTCCTGCGACAGCCCTGCCTGCTACAGCCACCTCCATCTCTTCCAATAGATATTATTATCTATTGATCTATCATTATCTATGAATAGTCTTTAAGTCACCAAATTTCATTTCATTGTGTTGATTGTTTGTTTACTATTACTACTTACCACACCAACAATATCCAGGTCACAAGTTTGCTCTCAAGCTGTTTCCTAATCCTCATGATAATTAACTCCTCACTAGTAAAGTCAAAGTTTCACTTATCCATTCTAGCTACCCTCTACTTGTGTGTAGCCAGCATATAAGCCCAACACTCAGGGAACAGTGCCATTATAAAAGGAGTGGCTCCTCTTGTCATATAAACAGAGCACTGGGGCCTCAGGAGGAGGAACAATGACATCCCGGAGGAGGTGACATTTGTATGGGGTAAGGACTAATGAGTGTTTTTCACCAGAAGTAAAGCAGGGGGTGGGGAGGAGGGACCAGCACAGGGAAAGCCCCAGAGGAGGGAAATGCATGGGACAGCCTCGACCGGCAGCTGCAGAGTGCCACTGGGGGTCACGATGGGAGCTGAGTCTGAAGGGGCCAGTCGAAGCCAAATTTCGAGGAGCCTGGAGCGACACCCTGAGTTTAGACTCTGGACTTTGCAGGCATCCCGAAGGCTCTTTATGGATGCTCGGGAGAGGACTGAGCTGGGGAAGTTACAGGATCAACCAAGGCAGGCGGTTCCCTCACTACGGGACTCGTCAGAGCATCTACCGTGTCCCTGCCCATGGTGTCTCTCCACAGTGAGCTGCTGCCCCATCTCACTCCGTGGAGCTGTTGACCGGCAGAGGCCAGCAAGCGTTTAAGGCAAAGGGATAGATGGTAGATATTCTAGGTTTCACAGGCCATATCTGGCCTGTCTTACATATTCCTCTTTTATTTTTTTTCTGATACCCCTATAAAAATGTAAAAACCACCCTTAGTGCAGGGGCTGCACAGAAACAGGCCACAGGCCACAGTTGTCCCCAGCTACAGTTTCCTGAACCCTGGATTATAAATGTGACCGGGCGCGAGGGCACATGACCACATGAAGTGTGTACATCCATTGAAAGACAAACGCCAGCTTCTCGAAGGTTAAAAGGTGAGGGGAGCACAGGGAAATGTAGTGTTTCCCAGACCGGTTTGACCCGGAGGCCCTGTTGGCTGAGAGCCTCTCGGGGAGGGCTCCGAGGAGCCCCCCGCCCCCACCCCGGGAGGCTGCAGGAGCCGCGGGGCCTCCGGCCGGGAGAGGGGAGCCGCCCTGACCTGGATTTTCTCCATCTTCTTGTGCATTGTCTCCATGTCGTTGTTCAGCTCCGTGACGTACGTGAACCGGGCGAAGTTCTTCTCCTCCTTGGCCAGGAAGTCCTGGATGAGCTGGTTCAGGTTGCCGTTCTCCGCCAGCTTCAGCAGCCGGAGGTGGGCCACCTCGTAGCTCTCAAAGCTCTCGCCCTTGCTCTTCCTCCTGACCTTCTTCACCTTGAGGGCTAGAGAGGGAAAAGCAGCAACGGTGCGTCTGACCGGGAAGGCACTCAGTGCGGCGGCAGAGACGGGCTCTGCGTTGTCACCGCCCTGCCCGTGCCCTGGGGAGGGGCTGCGCTTTCCCAGGAGATGCGCGGGGGCTCCGCGCCTTAGTTGCCTCGTGAATAGCTAACTGAACACCTACTGTGTGCCGGATGCTGAGCTGGGGTCTGTGGACACAAAGTCTGCCCCATGGAGATTTGGCAGAGGAATCAGACAAAAAGGAAAAGAGAAAAAGAGACACCAGACAGAAAAAGGAATCCAGTGACCGCCACTGTGGCCTGAGCGACGGGGGAGACCCGTCAGGCACTGCGATGGGGCGGCTGGACGGTCAGGGACGTCCTCTCCAAGGAGGTGACCTTTGAGCAGGATGAAATCCAAGGAAGCCCTGGGGACAAAGGGCCTGAAGCAGGCTCAGAACTTGGTGGCAAATCCATGGAATTAGAACAAAACAAGTTCTCCAAGCCTACTTCCTCCAGCCTGGACACCTGCAATAGCCAACTCCCCTGAACTCAGCCTTCCCTTTCTGATCTGGTCCCCATGTGGCACTTGGAAGGATCTGTCTAGACCTTCCCAGGCACAGCCGGCCCCACAACCCCTTTGCAGGCCGTGGCTCTCCATCGCCCTTGGGACGGAGTTAGAGCTCCTGAGCATGGTCTGAGGTCCAGGCCCCCCCGCCCTCAGGAGGGGGCACCTTCTTCCTTCTTGGCCTGCTCCTCGAACTCCGTGCGGTCATTCAGCTTGGTGAGCAGGAAGGACTTGAGCTTGGTCTCGTGGGCGTAGATGCGCTCCAGCTCCCGGATCTCCAGGTTGTACTGGGAGATGTCCTTCTGCTGGCGCTCCTTCATGGCCGCCATTCGCGCCGCGGCTTCCAGTCTGGGGGAGGGGCACAGAGCCCGAGGGTCCAGAGGATCGTCCCTCCTGCTCCCCTCTCCCTACCAGCCCAGGGGGACTTTCCGCCAACGGCCATCACTTCTTTTAATCAGAGGGTGGAGGAACGGCCCTCTTTACCTGAATGACAGGAGCTTCCAGCTCTAGCCCACCTCCAGGAAATTCTTTTTCTATCACCGTCATCACTACCACCAACATCACCACCATCATCATCACTGCCCCTTGTCCGTTACTATGTCCCAGCTGCTGAGTCCTCACTACCACCCACAGAGGTCCTACCACGACGTTGTCGTGTTGGAGCCGGGGTTTAGACCCACATCTCACTGACTCCAAAACTTGTGATCTTCGCAGCTAACCTGAATGTCTTTGCCCCTGTGAACGTGAAACCAGGACACAGCTTGGACTGAGAGAGACCCCGAGGACTAGAGGTAGGGCACCTGGAGGAGACAGTACAGCTTGGAGATTTGAATCTCGGCTCCACCACATTGGCCATTTACCTGGACCTCAGGTATCTTGGCTTCTCTAAGCCTTCACTTCCTGGTCTGTAGAGTGAGGAGATAATTCCTAGGGCACTTTTAAGGATTGAACTATTCACCCAAAGCGCCTGGCATCATGCGTTGGCACACATTTAGCGCTCAGAGTTAGATGGTGATTGAAGGTCCCATAAGCACAGGGGCAGGGGTGGCCCGGCATAGGAAGTCGGATGGGAATAGGAAGTCGATGTCTGGCATGGGACTAAGAGGCCTTTGAGCCCCGAGGGCCCCTCCCCTCAGCCCACCTCTGCTGGTAGGCCTGCGCAGACTGCTCAATGGCCACGTTCATGGTTTTCTTCTGCATTGACAGGCGCCGATGGAGCTGCTGGAAGACGTTGTCGTAAGCAGCCTTCTCGTACCGTAGGTCCTCGATCTCCTTCCGGAGCTTAGCATTGGCGGTCAGCACCTTGTCGAACTGCACGGTGACCTGTGGGGGGCGCTGGGCTTCAAAACGGGGCTCAGCCCTTGGGCCTGAGATAAGCTTCCTGCCGGGGCTGGAGGGTCTTCTCCCCACCCCTCACTGCTGGCCCACCCAACCATGGCTTGGAGGGCTGGGTGAGAGGCTTAAATTGGCTGCCAACTGGCTCGGTGGCCTTTGGCAAGTTACTTTTTCTGGACTTCAAAATTCTCACATACTTTTATTTTTGTTGAATGTGTTTATATTCTGTGTTCAGCGATGCTTTTTAAAAGGTGTTATTTATTTATTTTTAGAAAGAGGGGAAGGGAGGGAGAGAGAGAGGGAGAGAAACATCGATGTGCAAGAGATACATCAACCAGTTGCCTCTTGCATGAGGACCCAGCCTGCAACCCAGGCCTGCACCCTGACTGGGAACTGAACCGGTGACATTTCAGTTCACAGGCTTGCACTCAGTCCGCTCAGCCACACCAGCCAGGCTGAATTTCTCACATACTTTCACACCTAACTTGCAGTTTTCAGTAATTACAGGAAAGAGGGGAACAAACTAAATGACACCGTGAGGAGCAATCAGCCTAGTGGAGAAAGCAGAACTTTCTACAGGACGACTGACCCGGGCTCTTCAACTAGCTGGCGATGTGGGAAGCGTTGGGGCGGGGCTGCTTTAAAGCAGGACTTTTCAAGCCAGGCACTGTGACCTTGTGGGCCAGATGCCTCTCTGGCAGAGGCCGTCCTGTGCTTTGCAGAGCGTTACAGAAGCAAGGCACTACTGAACTGGCCCAAGGAGAACCCAAGAATCTGAATAGATCTCTTCACACGAAAGCCGACCTCTGCAGGCGAGCCATCCTTAAATCATGCATGCCTTCATGCAATCGACAGGTGTTTGGTGAGCACCTGTTCTGAGCCTCACGCCGTGCCAGGCATTAATGGTTCTAACCAAGGGGACCTTGAGGCCCACGGGGGCTGTTAATAATAGTGCAGATGCCTTCGTACAGGTCACTGAGGTTCTGATTCAGTGACTGGAGAGCAGACCCAGGAGCCTGCACTGTAACGTGCATCCAGGGATTTGGGGGCCTGGCGGCAAATCACTGTGCAGGGACATTAAAGACCCACTGCTCTGCCCTCCCGCAGCGTCCAGGCTTCTCGGGGAGGCAGACAGAGATCAGATTGAATTTGCTGCAGCTGCTCCAGGTTACAGCTTGGGGGTCAGAGTTTTGGCAATGCTATAAGCTTTGTGGAGTGAGTTAGTAACAGGCTTCCCTCTAAATCAGTTAGTTCACTTTCCTTCTCTTCTGAGTCATGTCCTGGGAGCTGCAATTTCACAAGCCAGACTGGACTGCGTGGTTTGTACCTGCCCAGCACGCCTCCTCCCTTTCTTTTTGCTTTTATAGGGGAACCGCCTCCCCCAACTCACAGACCAGGGAGTTGGATAATGCTGCCCTTCCCAGCTTAGAGCAGGGAGGGCAGTCCAGGGTAGTCACATGACTCCAGTGCACTATTCCACTCTTCGGACCACAGTGATTGGAGCAGGAATGGTCACATGACCCAAGCAGGCCCGATGGGAGCCCTGGGACTTGCGATTGAACTCTCAGGCTAGAGACGCACCCTGTCTGCTGGTGTTTGTTCACACTGGGGGCCACCCACGAATGAAGCCCCCCCAAAGTTTAGATGGACAGACACAGTGTCCTAAAGACAGGTTCGGAGCACCTAGGCCCACCTGTGGCTGAAGGCACCACTTCTTCCCAGGGTTTTTCACTTCTGTGACCAATACATCACCTATTTTTGTTTAAACCAGTTTGCACTTGATTCCTGCTTCATGCCAAAGTCACAGTGGATTGCAGGTGATCAGGAAACCACTTTTCTTCCGATCAAGTGATGCACATCTATGCCTAGTCTCTCTCAGAAACATGAACGACAACCAGAAGGCACTAGCTTCATAGAGGCATGAGCGGATTGGCATGGGGGGGAAGGTCTAACTAATTCTGCCTGGCGAAGGGTAATATTTGAGCTGTTTCTCGAAAACAAGTAGGAGTTTTCGAAGCAGGGAACTAGGAGTAGGCGTCTCAGGAGGGCAGGGGTTGGTAGAGAGGGTGGGGACAGCGGCATGTGCTAAGGTGCAGAGGGCACGACGGAGAAAGGCACCTTGGGTAACTGTGGGCCAACAAGAAAGGCTGGGACAGAGTGGGTGGGACACAGGGAGCGGGCGCTGAATTCTCACAGGCCGCCCCGTCTAGACGTACACCCTCAGTCCACCGCCTCCTGAGCCAACCCACTGAACGAGCACGTTCTGCCGAGGGCACCGCGGATGCCACCCTTGACTCTGAGCAGAGGGAGGCAGAGGTGTTTGCAGGGTAGCAGGGGACCCTCTACGTACGAGGTTCAAACGAGTTTCTAACACGTGGATCTGTTTCTGCAGTTTCCGGGGGCTCTGGGCCTCCTGTATTTTTGCAAAGATCTGTTTTTGGTTTATGATCTTTTTTTCCATCTGAACAATCTGAGAAAAAAGAAAGAAAGATAAAACCCAGCTGTGTTAACATCTCTATGGGTCCAAGTTCAACAGCTCACTGGCTTGATTGTGCTAAAATAAAAGCCACAACTTTTCTTTTCCCTAAAGTGGAATTTCAATTTCTCTCTCCGATGCCTGCTCAATTCAACTTAATCTTGGCCAGTCTTGGGTAAAATGAGGCCATTCAGAGTTTTGGCTCTCACCTCTGTATGTAAATGTCACTGTGGACACAAAGTCCACCTAACCCAAAAGCCACGCTTTCCAGCAGAAACGTTCCAGCAGGCACTATGGGGCTCCTGCAATGACAGGACACTATTGGCACTTAAAGGTGGGGCATGAAGTGTCACACATCCTGCAACACGTGAGACAGCATCAGGCATCCAAGGATTGTCCCCATCGACTGCCCAGTGCCCCTCTGAATGTTATGCGGGGTGGGGGAACCTCTATGATTTTCTGTACCTAGAATCAAATTGCCTACTACATAAAAACACACCGCACTTTCCATTCTTTTCTAAAAGACGCTACGTTATCCAGGAATGTCATCACTGTATAAATCGAAAGCATGTTTTTTGTTTGGAGAGTCCCCAAAAGCTGGCCACCATTTGGGAAGTCAAGTGACCAGCACAATCCGGCCCATGTTCTTTGCACTGAGGACACGATGAGAACCAGTCAGCAAGGCGCGATGATGCCCCATGAGTCTGTGCATCAGGCCTCTGACTCTCTCTATCAGGTCAGCCCCCTGGCCAAACCCAGCCCAATGCCTGTTTGTGTAAATAAAGTTTTATTGGCTCACAGTCCTGCCCATTCTGTATCTGTTGTCTATGGCTGTCTTCCCACTACAAAGACAGAGTGAAGCAGTTGTGACGTGGCCCACGAAGCCAATTTATTTGTTCCCTGTCCCTCCACAGAATCAGTTTGCTGATCCTGTTCTAGATAAGTCAGGCCAAAACATTCTCGTATCCAAATACATACTTCTACATTTATTTACATAAATAATTTTTAATATTTAAATAAATACTATACAAATATGTATATAAATAATTTTAGCATAAATCACTCTTGTTTATTTCTCCTTTATATCATCATTAGAGCATCATGATGATTTCAAAGAATAAGGGTAAAGGATTACATGGCCTATGAATTTTATTTCAGGACTGTGAAGCAGGTGTTACAAAGTATTTACTGTCAAAAGGGGGCGCTGGCAGACACAGCGCCGAGTGGAAGAAATCAGACAGGAGGAGCACCACTAGGAGGGACTGTTCACATGCAGTTTCATGCGCAGGCAAAGCAAGTCTATGATGCTCAAGGTCAGAAGACAGGCCCCTCGAAGGGCGGGTAACTGGGGGGTACCCAGGGGGCCTTCTGGGTGCTAAATGTTCTATATCTGGATCTTGGTGATGGTTACACAGGTGTATAAAAGTGTAAAAATTCATCAAGGTGTACCTTAAAATGTGTGCCCTTCACTGGGCATCATTAATAATTCAGTGGAAGAAGGAAGGAGTAAAGGAGGAAGAAAGGAAGTGATCTCAGGAAGGAAGGCAAAGAAATGGGCGCTGGGAGTGACATGTTTAAGAACCCCTGTCCTAAGGGGCCCACAGGTGGGCTGTGTGTTTGGCAGGTCACTCTCGGAGGGAGAGATGAGCGTTCACAGATTCAACGTCCCGGCTTCGGTGACCCCGGAAATAGCGCTGTGGTGGGGAACGGGGCGGGGAAGGTGGCTGCAACCACTGGAAGCAGGACGGGAGACAGTGCCCACGAGTGAGGGTCACGGAACACAGACCGTTCCTTCCAGACAGTTCTAGAGGGGGAAATGCCGGCAGTGATTGTGAATTGCAGAAGTGTTGTGTTCCACTTTGCTTTTTGGTTGTGCTTGGCTCTGAGATTTTTTTTTTTTTTTTTTTAAGATGAGAGAGACAAAGAAAGAGAGGGTGGCAAGGAGAGCAATAAGGATGGTCGCTGGTGAAGGCGGGTCTTTGTGGGGGAGGGTGCCAAGAGCACCTAACACAGGAGGGGCCTGGCCTTGCGGAAGGGCAGTGCACCCCTTCCGCCAAGGATGCCCACAGAGCAGAGCTGAAGGGTGCAGGGTTGGGGTGCAGGGGAAGGCAGTCTTTGAAAGCAGCTGAAACAACCCTGAGGCCACCTATGTCCAGAGGACTTTTTGCAAAGCAAAGAACAAATGCGGTGCCCTGCATGCAATGTGCAGCTTTGGCCCCTGGGACAGTGAAGGGGCTTTGATGAAAACACCAGGGAAATCCAGATCAAGTCTGCTGTCCAGTGAGCAGTACTGTGCCCGTGTCGACATCTCAGTTCAAATGGATACGGTAACTGCTCGCATTAGGGGAAACCGGGTGAAGGGTCTACGAGAACTGCGAACTATCTTCATAACACTTCTGCACATTTAAAATGATTTCAAATTTTCAAGTCTATTAAAAATAATCGGTAAGTAAAAGCATTCCTGACACACCACAGACTGTCCATGAGGATAATGGAGTCTGACTTCAGGTCAGTGAAATACACCCTGCCGCAGCCAGCAAGAAAGAACTTGAGTGCCTCACTCTACCCTTGTGACTCCAGCCAGGTTCTCTGGGCCCAGACACCCCCTGCCACCTTTGCAGGGAGCTCACGTCATTGTTCCTCCTACAAACACTGTGGACAGAGTCATCTCCGAACACTGCCAGCAGTGTGCGTAACCAGTTCGCGGTGCGGCTTCATCCACACCCGGCACATTCCTATAGTAGCTGCCAGCACATTTGAGCTGATGCTGGAAGAATAAATAGGAGTTCAAGCAGAGAGGAAGGGCCCTCCAAGCAAGAGGGAACGGCATGTGCCAAGGCCTGCAGTGAGACAGCACTGCGGGTCATGAAGGCAGCCAACCAGCGTGGCCGCAACGCAGAGGAGGAGGGGGCTGGAGAGCAGGTGGAAGAGGCAGGAGGGGCACAAGGCAACAGAGCCAGCGAACCACCTGGGGAGCTGGGCCTTCATCAGCAGAATGGTGGAAACTACTGAAGAGTCTGAAGCAGAGGAAAGCTGCACTGGGATTTCCAGATGCATCCGATCAGCAGATATTTATGGAGGACCTACTATGTTCTGGGCACTGGAATAGACACAGAGGAACAAACCTGACATGGTCCTTGCCCTCCTGGAGGTGACAGGTGAGGGAGACACTAGGTGACACTCGTATTAATGACCACGGTGAGAAGTGATATGGAGGAGGGGCCGTGTGGTGTCATGTAGAGGGTGAGGGGGTGTGCTGGGATCTTCTGTTGCCTCCCCACCCCTCGCCAAAATATCCATCTCCACCCTGCTCCACCCGCCCCGCCCTGTTCCCCGAAGGCTGGCCTGGAAGGAGTCCACAATGACACCTGGCCCTGGGGAGCAGAGGGTAAGGAGAGAGAGAGGTTGGGGTACTTAACCCTAACCCTAACCCTGGCTTGCTCCTTGTCTCCAGGTTCCAGACTGACCCTCCTGTCTACTGTCGCTAACCCTCCAGTGCCTCATTGTCCCTACTCTGCGCTCACACCACTGAAAATCATCACTTCATAAAACTCTTCTCCACGTGCCCTACTGAGCATGCTGTTTGTTCCCGGTTGGGACCCCGACAAACACAAGGGGGAGACACTGAAACGTGCAGAGAGGGCACAGACAAGTCCTCTCTAAGAAAGTCACATTTAAGTTGAGACCTAAAAAGCAAGCAGCCAGGGTGACTGGGGGCAGGGGCAGCATGTACAAAGGCCCTGAGGTGAGAAAAGCTTCACATATTTGAGGGGGGAAAAAAGTCTTTCGGGTAGGGTGAGATAAGTTAAGGAGGAAAGTATTTTGAATGTGGCCAGGCAGGGGCTAGATCATGCAGGGCTTCTCAAGCCCTAGTGAGGGGTAGAGGCATTAATGCTGTACGGCAAACATCTCTCATTCTCCGTCTCCCAGATCCACGGGAGGGCTACACGCCCTGGACTCCTGAGGAGGGGTAGAGTGGACTACTTCGGGTATGGGTGTCTGGGGCAATTGTGGGTTTGGTGGACTATTCTGAGCCAATCAGTCATGAGAGAAGTGACACGTATCACAAGGGCACTCAATTGCCAGTGTGAGGCTGTTTTTTTTCTGCCACAACACCTGGCAATGGCCAAGACGGTGGCCATCCCATCCGCCTGGCCCCAGGACGAGAAGATATCAGAGCCCCTAGCCAGTCCCTGATAGACAGGAAGCATGAGTGAGGAAGAAACCTTTATTACTTTAAACCACTGAGTTTGGGGGGATGTTCGTTACTGCAGCATAACCAAACATCTCCTGACTGACACGGTAAGAACTGGGGGATTTATTCGCAGCCCAGTGGGAAGCACCGCAGATCGCAGTGGAGAGATGGACGCATAGAGCTGGGAGATCAGGGTTAGCGGGTGGTGCGGACGGTGACCACAGTCCTCTTCAGGAAAGTGAACATGGGGGATGTCGGGTCTGGCCTGAGGCATCGTGGGTACTCCCCCCACCCCTTCCCTGGGCTCTGGGCTCTGGTTAACCCTTCAAGAGAAAGAACGTACCTTCTCATCCAGTTCAGCCAAGAGCATCTTCATGGATTTGATCAAGGCGCCGTAGTCCTCCTTGGTCTGCAGCAGGAAGCGCAGCTCCATGTAGTCCTTCTCACTCCGACCTAAGTTCTTGGAGGACTTGATGAGACTCAAAAGCAGGGTGATCTCATCCTGTTCCTCCTGCAGGGTCTTGATTTCCTTCCTGTTGGGGCAGCAGCGTGTGATTAACCTTGAGTGCTTGAATCCGCCCTGCTCAGACACGCCAGACTCCGCCGGGAAGGGAGACTGGACAGGCGCATCCCACCGGAGCGGTGGGAGGGGCTTGCCCAAGTCCAGCTCCAGGTCCAGAACTCAGGCCGCCTGAGAGCCGGTGTACCTGTCACTGCTCTGCCTTTCTCTGAGGGGCATTTTTCCCCCCTAGGGAACAATTTGCAGCTGTGCCTGTCAAAACCCATTATCCAGACATGGTGGGAGCCCCCACATTTTCTTTTGCCCCCAGCTCACTGGCATCTGTCTGATTTTGCAAGCTTTCTTTCCAGACTTTACAGCCAATTATCTCCGATAATGAGAGGCAAACCCATCAGACAGAATTTTTCAGTTTTGCATCAACCCAGCGTTGCACAGTAACCTCTGACCTCCACCAGTTTCTCTACTCGGGGTGCTAATGATTTGTTAAGTTGGCGGACAGGCGTCTCCTCCTCCCTCTCCCTCCATCTACTCTGGAGAAGAGAGAGGGTGGGGGCTGTGGGTAAAGGAGGACATAGAAAAGAGAAAAGGCTCAGGAGACTGCACGACTCAACCATATAAAATGGCCCAGAGGCCAAGTGTCTGGCAAACTCTGGGCACCCTCCTCCTATGCCCACTGCTCAGTGCAGTTTGCAGACCAGCCGCCTCAACACCCTCTGGACTCCTGGGGAGATGCAGGAGCGCAAGCCCCCACTCAGGACCTACTAGAACGGAGTCTGCTTTGTAACAAGATCCTCAAGTGACTCCTGTGCCCATTAAAGTTTTAGAGGCACCACGCTATGTTCGAACAGCAAAGAATATTCTAGGGTAAGCATCTGCAGAGCTTTTTCTATAACAGGCCAAAGAATAAATATTTTAGGTTTTCCCCACCAGACGTCTCTGCTGCAACCAGGCGACAAAGTAGCCATAGGCAATGGGTAAACAAGTAAGTGTAGCCGCGCTCCAGGCACACTTGATCCACCAGGACCGGCCACCGGCCGGACTGCCCCCGAGGGCCGTCCCCTGCCCACCACCATTCCAAACCAGCGCCATCCACCAGCACAGGGCGCAGTGACGGAAGTGGCCTCTGGCTGCTCCCTCGGATAGCGTCCGCCTATCAGAGCACTTGAAATGTACCTGGTGCAGCTGAAGAACTGATTTTTATTTTTTGAAGATTTTATGTGTGTATGTTTGTATGTATGTATGTATGTATGTATGTATTTTTAGAGAGGGAGGGAGAAACAGAGGGAGAGAAACATCAGTGTGAGGTTGCCTGTCGTGCACCACCCCCCACCACAGGACCCAGCCTGCAACCCAGGCATGTGCCCTGACTGGGAATCGAACCAAACTGGTAACCCTTTGGTCCCCAGGCCTGCACTCCATCCACTGAGTCACACCAGCCAGGGCTGATTTGTAAATTTTATTTAATTAATTGCAAATGTAAATAGCCACACGTGGCTAGGGCACCCCAGAGTGCACACCCAGTTCTAGAGTGTCTAGTCTCCCAAACCGGGCAGCTGGGACTTTTCTCTCCCATTTAAGCCCCTCTTGGCAGGGGGTCTTTGTAAAGGGGAAGAGAAAAGACGGAGAGGGAGCAGCAGAGTCTTTCCGACTCAGGCTTTCAGAGGGAGGGGTCACAGCAAAGGGAAGGTCTGTCTGTCCCGTAGGCAGGGCTGGGACTGCAGTGAGGGGACGTGAGGCTCACGAGAGTTGAAGGGGGTCTTCGCTCTCAGGAGGGTTCAGGAGCAGGGGCAGCACCGGGGAAAAGCGCTTCCTTCACTGTTGCACCCTAGGGACCTCACTCACCGCACCCCAGTTCTGGCACTATTTACAGGCTCTCGCTCTGAAGAACTGAACATCTCAGCCCTCCACTCCTCTCCCCTTCAGCTCCATCACGGTGACACCAGACCGAACGGACTGGGACAGGGTAGAGGGGGGTGCAAAAGAGCGGTTCGAGAAAAACTGTCAGAGACACCCAGGAAAGAGGCATTTCCCAGTGCCCCCCGGGGGTGAATCAGGATCGCCGGGCTCTGAAGTGCAGGTGGTGGACTGCACGGCCCACAGCAGCACTGTCTGTCGGAAAAACCCTCATTGATTTGACTTGCTACACGTTTCTGGGAGACAGTCTGTCTTGCTCTGACAAAATCCCTACGTAATGACAATGTTTGCAACAGATGGCAATAAAGCGTCTGGAGAAAGTGTGCCTTTTACTTTTCTTTTCTTTTTTATTATATTTTATTGATTATGCTGTTACAGTTGTCCCGGTTTTCCCCCTTTGGCCCCCTCCACCCAGCACCCCCACTGCCTCGGTCGTCCCCAGTCCGTTGTCCGTGTCCATGGGTGGCACACATACAAGGTCTGCCTGGAAAAAGTGCAGCCATTGGTAATATAATGAGAACAGTTTACGGGACATCGCTGTAACCTGGCAGCCAAGGAGAGGGGCCTGGAACGTGCGTGCGTGAACAATGACGACTTCACTGCACTAGTCGGTGGGGGGGTAGGCGCCGCTGAGTGAGCGTGTGTGCTGTGTGGCTGCTGCATTCAAAATGATTGAGAGAGTAGAGCAGCGAATCTGCACCAAATTTTACGTTAAGCTTGAACATTCCTTCGTGGAAACTACTGGGACGATTTAGAAGGCTGCCGCTGTGGGCAACTGGTGATTGGCAGCTTCATCACGACAATGCACCTGCTCATGCGTCATGTCTCGTGCAGGGTTTTCAGACAAAACATCAAATCACCCAGGTGACGCAGCCCCCTCACAGCTCAGATTTGGCACCCTGTGACTTCTGGCTTTTCCCAAAACTAAAATTACCTTGAAAGGGAAGAGATTTAAGACCGTCAATGAGATTCTGGAAAATACAACAGAGCAGCTGATGGTGACTGGGAGAACTGTGTGAGGTCTCAAGGTGCCTACTTTGAAGGGAACTGAAGAAGGGTCATTGTCCTATGTACAAAAGTCTCTTGTATCTGGTATCTTCTTCAATAAATGTCTCTGTTTTTCATACTGCATGGCTGGATACCTCCTGCACAGGCCGTGTATGTTCTTTGGCTGCTGTTTCCTGTGCTGTACTTGACATCCCCGTGGCTGTTCTGGAACTACCAATTGTACTTCTTAATCCCTTCACCTTTTTTGCACACCCTCCCCAACCCCTCCCATCTGGCAACCACCAAGATGTTCTCTGTACCCATGGTCGTTTGTGTTCCACCTGTTTGTTGTTGTTGTTTAGATCACTCGTTGATAGCTATTATTTGTTGACATTTTGTTGTTCATTGATTTTCTTCCTCTTCTTCTCCTTCTCCTTCTCCTTCTCCTTCTTCTTCTTCGATAAGATCCTATAACATTTCACATTATGCTGGTTTGGTGATGATGAACTTCTTCAGTTTTTTCTCGTCTGGGACGCTCTTTACCTGCCCTTCAATTCTAAATGATATCTTTGCTGTGTAGAGTAATTTTGGTTGTAAGTTCTTGCTTTTGTCCCTTTGAATATTTCTTGCCCCTCCCTGCTAGCCTGCAAAGTTTCTTTTGAGAAATCAGCTAACAGTCTTATGGGGCTCCCTTGTTGGTAACTAACTGCTTTTCTCTCGATGCTTTTAATATTCTCTCTTTGTCTTTAACCTTTGGCATTTTAGTTATGATGTATCTTGGGGTGGGTCTTTTTGAGTTCATCTTGTTTGGGACTCTGTGCTTCCTGGACTTGTATGTCTGTTTTCTTTACCAGGTTAGGGACGTTTTCTTTAACTACTTTTTCAAACAAGTTTCCAATTTCTTGTTCTCTCTCTTCTCTTTCTAGCACCTCCATGATGCAAATGTTGGATTGCTTAAAGTTGTCACGGAGGCTCCTTACCCTAACCTCACTTTTTTGGATTCTTTTTCCTTCTTGCTGTTCCGATTGGTTGTTTTTTGCTTCCTTATATTCCACATCATTTATTTGATTCTTGGCTTCATCCACTCTACTGTTGATTCCTTGTAAATTGTTCTTCGTTTCAGTTAGTGTATCTTTCATGTCTAACTGGTTCTTTGTTGTGGTTTCATGTCCTTTTTTATGCTGTTGAAGTTCTCTCTGGTTCATCTCCTCTTCCCCTAATTCACTGAGTATCCTTACAACCAGTGTTTTGAGCTCTGCCTGTCTTGTTTGTCTCTATTTTGTTTAATTCTTTTTCTGGAGTTTTGTTCTTTTCTTTCATCTGGGCCATGTTTCTTTGTCTCCTCATTTTGGCAGCTTCCCTGTATTTGTTTCTATGTATTAGATAGATCTACTTTGACTCCATGTCTTGGTAGCGTGGCCTAATGTAGTAGGTGTCCTGTAGGGGCCAGTGGCACAGCCTCCCCTATCACCCAAGCTGGGTACTTGAGGTACCCCCATTGTGTGGGCCGTGTACACCCTCCTATTGTAGTTGAGCCTTGATTGCTCTTGGTATGTCCAAGGCCAGCCACCACCTGTGTTCTGTCCAGGGTCACACAGCATAAGCTACAAAGTGATCTGCAGATGGCTGCTACTTGTGCTGGGCTTGGAGGGGCTCAGGCAAGGTCAAGCTGTTTACCAAGGCCAGCGGCTGCTAGTGCCAGGCTGGGGGCAACTTAGCAAGAGGTATGGGGCTTGTGGAAGCCAGATGCTGCTTGTTTGAAAGAATTTAGAAAAATGTGAGGTATGGGCCAAGACAGGCCATCCATAGGGAAAAGCCTCTGGAAACAGCTTAGGCTGGCCCAAAAGTTGGGTGGAGCAGGGCCTTAGGGAATCAGCAGGGCAGGGCAGACAACGGGAGCCAGGTCGGTGGAGCCAGACTACGGATCGTGGCTCCATTGTGGGGAGGGCTTGGAAAAGGAATAGTGGTCCCTGCCGGCCTCCCTGTCTGGGAGAAAGCTGCTTCCCAGCCCTCGCCCTGATGCCGGACGATTCAGTTTCTACCCCTGTGTCTGTGGTGCCTTTCGATTTGCTGCCCCTGCACTGGAGCTCAGAGCGAGTGAGTCTGAGTAAGTCTGTGTGTGGGCCCTTTAAGAGGAACTTCCAGGGATTCCAGCAGTTTCTGTCTTCCAAAGCCTCAATCCCCACTGGTTTTTACAGCCAGAAGTTATGACAACTTCTCTTCCTGGCACTGGAACCCTGGGCTGGGGGGCCTGTTGTGGGGCTGGGACCCTTCGATCCTGAGATATCCCTCCCGATGTTTATCTACCATGTGTGGGTGTGGGAGCAGCCCGTTCCACGTCTCTGCCCCTCCTGCCAGTCACGATGTAGTTGGTTCTTTAGTTCCATCGTTGTAGGACTTCCATTCAGTTCGATTTCTGATGGCTCTGAATGGTGGCGGTTCTGCAGTTTAGTTGTGATTTCGATGTGGTTGTGTGCAAGAAGGCGAGCTGTGTTGACCTACACGTCATCTTGACAGGAAGCACCCGCCTCTTTGTAACTGACTGCAGACCCCGCATGGTCTATGCTATGGCTGTGAGTGAGTCAAATCACGGAAAATCTAAAGAACCCCCTTTTCCGATCCTCTGAATGTCATGCACCATCTAACGGTAAGATTTTCTTTCTAACAATGGTTTCTGCCTGTACAACCAGTATGGATGGAGCTAAGGAATTACATTCCCTTGGAGGGAATCTAAGAAAATCTGTTTGTTTGTTTGTTTTTTTTGTTTATTCAACCCTGGGGAGCAAGTTCCTACTGCCCAAAGAAACTATACATACCATCATTCTAGGGCAACCCTATTTCCAATATTCTTTCTTGCAGATCCCATCAGGACGCACAAGCAGGAAACATCCTTTGGGGTGTCCACAGCCTGGTGACTCTCCTCCTCTCGGCACTCCCCCCTCCAGTGCCAGAACCACAGGAAAGACACCCACAGCCATTCTGTGTCCTATGCCCCAGCCCCCCCTCTGGCCACGGCTGATTGCTCCAGGACTAGACACCTGACCTGAGCCAGCTCAATCAATTTCTCTCTCTCTCTCTCTGGAAATTGGGAGTGAAACTGATTCACGGCGGCCTCTCTGTGTGGCCCTCAGTAGCTCAGGAGTTGGAGGAGCCATCTCCAACCAGCCACAGCTGAGATTCAGAGAAAAACCATGCGTAGAAAGAAACAAGACCCAGAAATGTTTTTTTCAATAGGGTCCTTGTCCAAGACACGGGTGCCCTGCTCCCCTTGGTGTCCCTGAGACACCCTGGATTCTGAGAATAAATGTCCCCTCCCCACTGAAGTTACCCCAAGTCATCCCCAGATTGAGTTCAGAAGTAGGTCCCTGGCCCAAGGCCACGTGAGAAGACCAGCCCCAGGGAACCAAAACCAAACTTTTCTCCAAGTTCGTTTAGTACGAAACTCTGGTCGTCACTTACTGCTGGTTTGCGATCGCCTGCTGGGAGCGGAAGTTAAAGGACTTCCGACTCTCCACCATCTTCCAGAACTGCTGCCTCAGCTTCCGGAGCTCCGCCTCGGCTAGCTGCTCTTTTGCCTTCTCCGAAGGTTCCTGGAGATCTTCGGAGTCCTTTCTCCAGTGCTTCTTCGGCTGGGTGAGACGGGGGCATGAGCAACAGGTTAGGTGACCGGAAGAGCCCCTATTTCAGCTCAGGGGCAGAGGACAGGAGGGGGTGCCTGAGGCAAGGCTGATGGTGGAAGACTACCCTTGGGCAGTGTCAACTGCTTATCTGTCACCTCCCTCCTGAAGATGCCAGGAAGGAAGGCGGCTAGGCCTCATTATTGCATACTGAAGATGTAGACTTACTGCGTGACCTTGGGTGAGTCACTAACCTCCCCGAGCCTCCAGTCTCTCACCTACAAAACGGGCACCCACACATCGGTTGTTAGGATTAAACAGGCTGACGTGGGCGAACTGGATAGCCCTCGGTAAGCTCTCTCTACACGGGAGCTATTATTACCTACCATCGGCATCTTGAAGGAATTGTGCTTCCCCTCTGCTCAGACACCGGACTCAGGGGGGTCAGACCCAGCGACCACTCCTTCCTCTCTGTGCAGCACCCTGTCCACAGCGGCAAAAGGGAGAGAACCGGTGAGCCGCCCCCACTGGAGGTGCAGGAGCCCGGGGCGCAATCTCCCTTCCCCACCCCCCGCAGTCCCTTCCTCCTCCCACAGCTTGGCACATGAGGAGGACATGGCAGATGGCTGCCCGGGTGTGAAAATAGGCTGCTTCTTCTTTTTTTTTAAGCAACATTTGCCTGAAACCTGTTCCTCTCACGATTTATTATTAGGAGCCGGGCAGATGGTTCCGACGTGTCCGTTACCCTCCTGCTCCCTGTGTTCCCAAAGAAAAGTGAGCAAATGGTGCCGGGACAGTGTGCCCCCCACCATGGGGTTAAAGCGAGATTCGTCCAGTCTCAGCTGTGTGGGACCCTTTCTCCTAGAGCGGGAGCCCCTGGTACTAAAGGGCATTTTCATTGGGTCATAACTTGAAACTCCTTTGGCCTGGGGGTATCCAGAGGAGAGGACCACAGTGTTAACCCTACAAACCCTCCAGGGCTGTGAGACCCCCTGCACCTCTGCTCCCAGACCTCAGGGGCTAGACGCCTAAAGCAAGAACTTCCAGCTTTGCTCCCCACCGAGGGGTCCTGCAGTGCAGGGGTTTAAGCACTGTAGGACCCCTCATGATTGATCCAATGGTCAATCACCAGATCTCAGCACAAACTCCTCTTTGGCCACTTATAACCTTGGGCAAGCCACTTCAGTTCTCTGGGCCCACTCTGTTCCCTGCGAATAAATCCGCCCCCATTCTCACAGCGAGGCCTTTGGAAGGCCTCAAAATGTCCTGGCCCCAGGCACACCCTGTCTCACTCGGGGGTCTCAAACCCAAGGCCTACATGGCAAATTCAACCAGCCTTCATTTCTGCCCAGCACTGAGCAGGCAGTTTTAAAATGTGAATGTGGGTCATGCACTCACTCTCCTGGCTGCAGGCCCCACTCCTCCCTACTCACTCCTCCTTCCGCCAATTCCACATTTCCTGTCGCTGCCTGGAGCCAGCAGGAATCTGAGTTCGCAATTCCAAGGAAGAATCTCAAAGCTGCCCATTTCCGGGCAGTTGTGTGCGACAGAAAGTGCCGGGAAACCCAGAGGTCTGGGTCAAGGGGAATCACGCAAGTGCCTCTCACTCCCTGGGCCTCGGTCTACCCACTACAGTATCTGCAGTGTTAGGCGTGTGAGAAGCTCTTAGCAACCACTGTTTGCATGAATGAAGTCTGCTCCCAGGTGGATAGCATCTTTACTGTCTAATGTTTATCTAGCTGGGGTCGAGGAGGCCGGTTCCTCCTCTGCTGCTAAATTTGAACAGTCTGCCTTTAAAAGAAAAGCCTGACTCGTGACGGGCTCTGCGGGGGCCCTGGGAGAAGCCACTGCCGGGATTATGAATGCCAGCTCTGGGAGAGGAGGCGCCTGCAAAAACAGAGCCAGGGCTGCAGAACTGGTGGAGTGCTAAATACAAACTTGGGGCACCAGCCTCGCAGCGATGCAGTAACACCCACAAATTCAAAACAAAATTGGGGGATCATTACAGGGTGAAGTGGAAGTTTGCTGGACTTTCTTGGGGTTATTTGACACATTGTAATTTATGTTTAAGTGAGGAGGTCATGTATTTTCCAAGCTTAGAGAGCCCAAACTTGGGATGGGCTGCGGACAGCCACACCTTTGCTTTCTGCCAGTAGGGGACGCTGTGGAGCAGCAGGTGCAACCGCACAGGCGGGGGAATTTACCCGGGCTCCCGCAGAAGCGCTGTGATGGCGTGTCCCACCGCGTCGGGAGGCCTCCCTGTCGCGTGGCCCGCGCTGCGCCGACCCCCCGCCGCAAGCCCCGGTGTTCTCGGACCCCTGGAACAGGCGCCTTTGTGACCCGGACAGATGGGGCGTTCTCCCCTGGAACGCGCTGGGAGGGCACAAGGCTCTTAAGTGGGGATCATAAAACAGGTGGTGAATGGAAAGATGGGGGTTTTTTTGGTGGGAGGAGGGGGTGATGACACACTTCTCAGCGGCCCCAAACTAGCTCGACCTCCATGACACTAACTTCTTCACTCAAGGGTCGCTCAGCTTCCCAGACCCTGCGGATCACACCGCCTTTTCCGTTGCCAATCACTGGCACCTCCACTCACCATCTCCGGCCCCGCCCCTCCTTACCCTCACGCACACCTGCCGGGTGGTACTTACGTGCACTATCTCAAAGAAACCCAATTCTTTCTGCTCTGCAAAAAAGAGAGAGGGGGTAGGGAGAGAATTAACTTAAGAGAGCTTTACCAGTGCAGGGGAATCTGCCCATCGGTTTTCCTCAGGAGCACCCCCACCACCCCACCCTGCTGTCTGTGAGCAGGGAACCGGGAACCCCAGTCTGAACCAAGTCGCCTCTGACTCCTGGCCAGAGTTTGGTAGTTTAAAGATAAACATTATATATACAAATGGCCCCGGAATATTATACAAGCCAACCACTTCCTCTGGGGCCAAACTCAAGAAGCCGCTACACTGCTGAAGGGAAATGATTGGTTTCCTAGGGTAATTTTGACTTCATGTGATGTCCACCCTGCCTCCTGGCCCCTTGAGGGAACTGTAGCTCACTCATACGAAGATCTGCATTCTCTTATCCCTAAACTCTTGGGACAAATGTGTCTTAAAACTACCAAATTTTGGGGTTTCAGGAAGGTAATATGGTACAGAAGGAAGTCTGTTGCCTTCGATGTTGCTGGCAGCCATATAATAACCATGAAGGATATTAGTGTGAAAGTATATTTATTACCTATGGGGTTTGGGCAACTTGTCAAAATCAAACACATTAACATTTCTGCAATGAAATATATACCAATTAATGCCAATAGAATAAATAAAGATTATGAGTAGCCTCATTTCAGGCCTTGATGACTCACACAAAGTTGTCAGCAGAAGTTCCCAACCTGAGTGTGGAAATGGAGGATCTTTATTCAGGTTTGGAAACCCAGGAAACCACCACCTCAGGAGGAAACCAAAAGTGTGCTCTCTCCAGACAAGGGGGAGCCCGCTTTTTACAGCAAGTCCCCACCCTGTTTCCTGATTGGTCTATTTTATGCAAATGAGGAATCCAAATTTTCACAGTCTGATTGGTCCAAATAGCACTGTCCTGATTGGTCAGAGCAGTTCTGATTGTGCAGAGCAGATCTGAGTTGAAAGATGGCATTGGGAGTTCCCTTATGAGTCGGCAGGAACACAGTGCAGGAGGCTGATAGCTCAGTCTGTGGCCTTTCCCCGAAGTGTAGGATGATGGGTGGGAGGCCTCTGTCTGCAATGGCTGGTAGACTCTGGTTATGAGTTTGTACCCAGTTAATCACAAGGAGTCTTTCTTCTCAAGATCCACAGATGTTTTAGGACAAGTGTAACCATTTCATTTTACAGATGAGGAAACTGAGGCTGAGAGAAAACAGTGATGTTTGCAGTAAGTGGGGAAGTGACTGTTTGAACCCACATATTTGAACCCACGGCTGTCCGTCACTAGAGCTCCATGCTTTCCCACACCTGAGTGCAACCACAGCTCCAAACCTCAGGAGTTCTTCTGGAAGCTGACTGATATGCACCATCTCTCTGATATTTAAAGGGCCACTCTAGCCCTCAGCTCCATACATAGCCCAATGACTCACATATTTCAAGTGTCAACAACTGAAAAATGATTAAGTTCAATTAGGTTCAGGACTTGTTAAAAATAGGATTTCCTCAGAAGAATTTACTCTTTCTGCCTTTATGGGCATAGATCTCAGCATCCCACATGCAGAGAAGTGCAAGGCTTTTAAAATTAGAACATGCCAGAATCAATTCTGCTAAAGGGATCTTTAGCTCCATCAGTGGGGCTTGGAGCAGAATGAGATGTCAGCTTGCCAAAACGATGAGCTAGCGGTGAGAAATGTTGGCGATAGCAGAGTCTACAGAATGGAGGAGAAAATTAGAATCAAGCTGCAGAGGGGCTGGGCAAAGGCGTTTGGCCACAGACCAGGAAGCTGATTGTCCAAGGACCCTGTGACTACAGAGATCAGAAACTCACTCAAAGTAATTCAAAGTGATTTTTCCCCCTCTCAGCATCTGTTCTCCCCTCCTCCTTCCTGGAAGATCCCAATTTATTCAGGCAACCATCCCTCCCCATTCAGCCTACATGACCAGGAGAAGTTTCACACACATCTCCTTATGACTGAGAATTGATAGATCTCAATTACTCCTAGCCAATCACAGCCATCCCTTGCCAATGAATGGATCTAGACCTAAGTTTAAGCCAGTCTGTGCACAGCATTCTCCCAGAGGCTGCAACTGGTCCAGGAATAGGCATGTGACACTGGCCTAATCAGACAGAAAGGAAGGACTTACAGTCCAGTTGAAGGGAAGATGCTTTTTCTGGCTCCATGGATGGGAACAAGGAATCATGTTGCCCCTGTTGTTGCTGGCAGCCCTCTTGTAACCATGAGGAAAGCCAGTGTGAGATCAGAGCCTACATATTATGGAGGGAAGAGTCTAGAGAGAATTGCAGAACAATGTAGCTGGAACTCTGATCATATATGCCTGAAGCCCACCTTAGTTCTATACTTGTTAAAGGAATGAATAAGTTTTCTTATTGTTTAAGATACTCTGGATTGCAATTTCTATTACTTGCAGCCAAAAGCATGCGAAATTATAGGAAGACTAGGGTTATTGCATGTAAGCTGGAGGCAGATCCCCTTGAGGAACAAGAACCAAGAACTAGAAAGCTGTCAGAAACCAAGGCAGCTCCCCTCTCCAGCTCTTTCTCTCTCTCTCTGGAACCACCGGCTCTCTCAACCTAGCCCCTTATTTTTAAAAACTATTTTCTCTGCTCTCCCTTCTCCCAATCAGCTTGCTTCTTATGAGTTCCCATTTTGGAGCCCAGTTTTTAAAAATCAGTGCCCTAATTTCCACTTCCCAAGAAAGAGAATCCAATCCACCCAGTCTGGATTTGATGTCCACTGCTGGCCCCATCACGTGGACCAGGGGGCCATGATCAGGTGGCACAACAGTCCCTCTCCAGGGACTGTGAAAATTATTCTAAAAAAATGGGACACAGGCAGGGAGAGCACAGTGGTATGATGAAGAGAGCACAGGACACAGGATTAAGATATCCAGGTTCTAGCCCTGACTCTGCCACTGGTTTGCTGTGTGCTCTTTAAAAAGCCAATTGACCTCTCTGAACTTCAGTTTTTTCAGAAATTAAGAACTTTACAGCCTGGAAAGATCATAAAATATTTCACCCCACCCATGTTCAAGATAAGAACAGTACTGACCCATAGACAAAGGTCAGGCAGTATGACAGGTATCTGACTTCTGCCATGATGCTTTCTAAATGAAATAACAAATTATTTAGTGGTAAAAAATTTGGGGTGTCCCTCCTTTGCTGGTGCCCTTGCTACTGGCTTAGTTTGTATTTAGGTAACTCAGCAGAGGAGGACACCCATGCACCAGCCCTGCTCCATCTCCTTCAGCCCTGCCAGGTGGCCCATCTGCACGTTGGCGGCCTGTCGCGTCACCCAGTCCTCCTACCTGCTATGGCTGATTGGACCAGAAGAGAGTACCTCATCCAGCTTAGACCAATCAGAGTTTCTTTCTCAGGAAATGGAATTTGGACACAAAATTTCCTGGGAAACAAAAGACTGATTAATAGGTGCTGGGCACTGGCGCCAAGAGATTGTGTGGAGTCGGGGCTGGAGCAGAGATTCCCCCCAGTATATATACACCCCGCTGAAACATTGGCCACACACAAAGCCCCACCTCCTGCCTGCCTCGCTAGGAAAATCCTGATTCGTGTTCCAGAACTGAGTGGAAAACACTGAATCCTACAGAAAGTGAGCCCATCTGAGGTCTTGGGGTGACCGATGCGATGGGGGTGGAGGTCCACTGGAGAACTTTGGGACGGAGGTGCTGGCTGAACGTCCACTCACAGGGCCCACAAGCAGGAGCACCTGGGCCTAAGAGTGGGGGGTTGAGTTCCTTGCTTCAGCACCGCGTCCTTGGTGGTAGCTGTGTCCCTCGTACCTGGACAGCCACTGCTCCTGTCCAGATGGCCCTCTCCCCGGCTCCTGCCCTCACGGGGCTTGGGTCACACTCGTTCCTCCCCTTGCCTCTTCCTGCCTTTCCCGTGGTAATGGCTTCCCTCTGTTGCCAATCACTTGGTGCTTCAGCCTCCCTTCTTCTGATCCCGTAACCTGCCCACCCTCGGAGAGAAGTCCCTTCTTTAAAGTCCCTTGGCCCATCTGAGCTGCATTCAGCTTTCTTCCGGGGTTTTCATGGTCACAGCCCCTCCCCACCTTCCCATGTGACAAGCCAGTGACCTTCCTGGATTCCGTGCCGCAGACACGCTGCCCTCCGGAGGAGAGGGGAACCAGCCTGGGAGCGAGGCCAGCATTAATTTCAATTTGGCACCAGGAGCAGGGCCAAATGCTTCCTTCTTTTTGAATAAGTAAGTAACTGGGGATAGTCACCAGGAAGACCAAGCCATGATTAGAAGCTTGGCATTTTCAGCGTGCCCCCACCCTAGCCCCATTTTCCACAGAGGGGCTGGAAATGGAGTTAACGGTGGATCGTGCCTGGGGCAGCAATTTTCAACCGGCGTGTCGCAGAATCTTTAAAACACAGGAGACCTGACTGTTTAGTCAGGACCACTGACCTCTTTTCCCTTAGATGGTCAAATAAAAAAATGACAACAGCCAACACAACAGTAGCCGTCCAGTGTGAGCGAATGGAAAAGTTGTGCCCATATACAAGGTGTTTCTAAACTGCCTGAGAATTCGCCATTCATACGATTATTAAAACTTGGATTTCCAGATTTACTTCCCTTGAAAGGTTGGAAGACCTGGCCACAAAGAACCTACATTCTTATTTACCTTTTATTTAGCAAATAGTCATGTGTAGTGCTTTCCACTGCATTTCAGGCCCTCTCCTGGGCATGTGCAAACATCAGTTCCTTCAGAACGTCTCCATGAGGTGGGCGCCCTTACTGTCCAGTTTTACAGGTTGGAAAACTGAGGCTTGGGGAGGGGAAGTGATATGCCCGTGTCACAACAGTAAGAGGCAGACAGGCCCAAATGCAGCTCAGCTGGCTCTGTTTGGTGACAACCAGCTAGCACAGGGTCCTAACTGCCCCCTTGAGAAGGGTGTGAACTGTCCAGTTCACCGAGCCCACCCCCCCACAGAGTTTGTTTCCATTCCTCCCGGGCCCCTTTGGGATCCCTCTTTTCCCACCCCCACACACATTCCAGGGGGGTTCAACCACAGTGGCAGCTTTCCTGAGTGATCCCAGGGAGCACGCCTGAGGTCACCAAGTCCAGCTTCCATTTCTGGGGTCCTGGGCTTTCTCAGAAACCGTTCTCTCCTCCCGGGGATTTAGATTAATCCCCTTATCCAGTGGCTCAGGATCAGGCAGAGAGTCAGGTCACCTGCTTCAGCCTGGCCGGACTGGATTACCTGCCATGACCCCAAAATTCACTCATGCACACCTGCTCCTGAGACATTGGATGATTAATAACAGCAGGGAGTTTGGGAACGGTGTGATTTTCCACCTTCTGGGAGTATCTCTGGCTTGAACACAGCCGCCACCCTCTTCCCTCCACTCTGCCCCCACCACCATCAGCTACCCACCCCGGCCTGAATTTGCATCATTTGAAGGTTCCACCGTATTCCACATGATTTAATGTCCCAGAAAATAAAAGCTGATCAAGTCAATGGTCGTCAAAGAATTGGAGAGTGGCCAGAATGTTCTGAAATCGTCCTGCTCAGGGCCGTGTGACAAACGTCGGTCCAGTGGTCCTGCCTTCTCGAGGGAAGAGCCGACCCACTCTCAGTCTGGGAAGTCTGGGGGCTGCCTCCATGCTGTGGGAATGCAGGTAGCCTGGCCAACGGAAGCTGCATTCCTCTACCTACAGCCCAGCTTCTGTCTCAAGGCCTCAGATTTTGCTGGATCCCAGAACAGCCTCTCCCCTCACTCCTTCAGGACAGGGGTCCCTGCTCCTGCAGGTCCCAGAGCATCAGCACCCCTGGCTGGCTCCCTTGCCCCTACCCACAGCTCTGTTACAAGTCCCTGCATTCATGGTCAGTCCCCTCACGTCTCCAGTGGGACCCTAACTGACTGATACACCTGGAGGTGGAGGCCCCAGCAGCCCTTGCAAGAGCTGATCAGCCCTCTGGCCACCAAACCTGTTTTCTCAGTCTCTTTACCTCTTTATCCCGGGTCCAAGGACTCGCCTGCTTTTCCTTCACCGCAAAGGCTGCTGGGACCCTCTCTGTTTTAGGGTGGCCTTCTCGCACTCAGCTTCAGAGTGGGGTTCAATCTCCCAGCCACCCCCTTCCTCAGTGTTCTGAACCCCGTTCACTCTGCACCGGCCTTGTGTGGGGGATCGCAGGGTACGGCTTCCTCTGCTGCGTGTTCCTGGAGGGAAGTCCGCGTCGGGACGTTACTGGCTTCAGCAATCTCCCAAAGTTTAGTCGCCGATAAATCTTTTTCTGAATTTGGCGGGAGGGCATGTGGAGTCGGGCAAAACCCCGCTCAAATTCCACCTCTGCAACTTAGGCGACGACTTAATCTCTCTGGGCCTCTGTCTCCTGATCCAGGCCGCCCGCCCGCAGCTCCGGGAGACACCACTCACGTGGGAGCGCCAGGGGTGCCCCTTACACAGACCACTGAGTGAAGGTTACCCCTGTGTCCTGCAGGGAGTGGCGCGATAGCGCCGCCTCCCTAGGTCTTTGTGGCCACACCTCGCTCAGCAATCGCTCCAGTAACCACACCCCCACCACACACACACACACACACACACACACTTTACAGAAGAGAAACTGGAGGGTCAGAGAGGCTACATGATATGTCCCAGGTCACATATTCAATAAGTGACTGAGTCAGGACGTGGACTGAGTCTCCCTTCCTCCAGAGCCAGTGTGCTCCTAACCCGCTGTCTCCCCAGAGACCTCCAGCGTGGAGAGCCGCTACATCACCCGTCTTCCCAGCCCGGGTCCACTCCCTGCCCACAGCGCACACCTCCGATGCTTTCCCTGCGTGCAGGTGGTTACTCTCCCTCCCTCCTTTCTCACTCCTGCGGAGCTCCAGGTAGAACCCCCACTCTGCTTTCATCTGTCCAGCCGCCTCGAAGGCCTTTCCAAACACACTTCTGCTCTCTCCCTCTCAAGCCCTGGCCAGTACTTAGTTCTCCAGGTCTGATCGCATGGCAGACATTACTAATCAATGCTGGCACTTTCCCCCACAGATCCAAGATGCGGCAATCCAGCAGGCAGCCACTACCAAATGATTCAGACTATCCAGGAAAAAAATATACTATTCCTTCCCGAGATTGTAATCTCCTTGAGAGTAGAAATAGGGTCGTAATAAGCTCTGCCTACAACCTGCCCAGAAATAGTAGCAAGTTATAGTAATATATTAAGGACTCAGGGAATTTGTGGATGGACAAATTTGGCTTTCCTTCTCACCAGCACGTGTTTGGGTAAGCTCCTTCCCCTTTCCAATGTGAAACAGAAATGGCAGCTCAGAAACATGAGCAGGCCAAGGTCACAAAACTGATAAGAAAGGGAACAAAATGATGTCAAACAGGCAACAGGATCTGCTTCACTATATGCCAGCAGAGATGCGGGTCCCTATAAAATTCTTATCACACTGCTCGGCACACGACGCCAGACTTCTGTCCCCTGGTCCCAGCCTTGCATAACATTGTCCTCTAGGGCTCTCTGGTCAGAGTCCTTCCTTGATACGAGAACACAGAAGGCCCCAGGAATCCCAGGATGCCGGCTCACAGCCTGTGAGAATGCACCCTCTGGAACACCGGAGCCAAGTAACCAAGTACTGTCCAGAGCCCTGTGCTAGATTCAGGTGCTACAAGATCATACACTTGAGACCTCGGTTTGCTCAACTAAGAAGCAGAGTATGGAGTGTTGATCCCCAAAGACCCCTCTGACACTCAAAGCTGCCTTCTCCTGCTCTTTCCTGTAGCCTGAAGCAAGCTGGTGGGTGGCATATAAGGAGCTTCTGGCCTGTTGTGCAACCCTAGGCTGCCACACAGCCACAGGGAAGGCAGGGACCCAGCGTGCTGGGCCTGGCTCTGAAACAGACAACTTCCAGGGGCACCTGACTGGCCAGGGAAGGCGTGACCACTGAGGGGTTACTCTGGTGTGGATCTCAGTTCTTCCTTCCTTTTTTCTTGTTTTTCTTCCTTCTTTTCTTTTCCTTTCCTCTCTCTCTCTCTCTAATCTACTCATAACCTACTGACTGAAAACATGGGTTCAAATCCCAGCTCCACCACTTACCAGCTGTGTGACCCTGGGGAAGCTGCTTAAACTCTCTGTGCCTCAGTTTCCTCTGACAAGAGCAGTAACAACCCTCACAGCACAGCCTCACAGTCCCTGGCCTCACAAAACCTACAGCCCAGCAGAGGAGACTAGCATTAAATAAATAATTACACAAATAAATGATTAATTAATTAACAGTGGGCCAAGCACTATGAAAGACCACGAATGCATCTAAAGGGGGTTTCTGATCTCTTCTTGCCAAAGGGCAGGGGAGTCAGGGAATGTTTCCCCGTGGAAGTGGGAGTCTGCAATCATCTTTATCGGTTTGTCTCTTTCACTAGTTTGCAAGCTGGAAGAGGGCTAGGATCGTCTATATTTTATTCACTAATGTTTACCTGACATTGGGAGGCATCAATAACTGTAGGTCAATGGAAGAATGAGTGGCATTCCACTGAGGGCCAGAAAGAGGAATAGGAATAAACCAAGTAAACAGGGTGAATGGAAAGGTTTCCCAGGCAGAGGGAACAGCAAGTACAAAGGTCCTGTGGCTAGAACAAGGGTGAAGTGTTTGAGGAAATGAAGCAAGGACAGTATGTCTGGGGCAAGCAGAGTGGCAGGAAGAGTGGGGTAGGCCACACAGGGCCTTGAAGCCACGTGGTAAATTCTCTCCACCAAGTGCCCAGCCAGGGCTGCAAAGAGGGGCCAAGCTGGGGGTGTCAGAGAGGCCTGGGATCAAATCCCAGCTCCCCCGCTTTCTGCAGCATGACAAGTCAATCAGCCTCTGAACCTCAGCTCCTTGTTTGCAACAGGGGAATAATAACTAATTACACAGGTTTGGGGGTGGATTATAGGATATAAAGCACTAAGCACAGTGCCTGGCGCACAGATAGTGCTCAGGAAACATAACTGTGGTTATAATAATAATGTCAGCCCTGGCTGGTGTGGCTCAGTGGATTGAGTGCCAGCCTGCAAACTGGAAGGTTGCAGGTTCGACTCCTGGTCATGACACATGCCTGGTTTATGGGCCAAGTCCCCAGTTGGGAGCATGTGAGTTGTAACAGATCAATTTCACACATTTCTCTCCTTCTCTTTCTCCTCTTCCCCTCTCTCTAAAAATAAATAAACAAAATCTTAAAAAAATAATGTCAATAGGATTGACCCAGGTCTCCCCACTCTCATTCACTGTCCCCTAAAACTAAGTTTTCCCCTTAATGAGAGTTTCAATCTCTAGAACCCGTCCCCCCAGGGGCATAGCTGTTCTGCTCTCCCCACTCATTCCAGGCCCCTGCTTCCTCAGGCCCTACTGGGCTGTTCTTGAAGTTCCCACAGTCAAGATTCAGAAGAGAAGTTTCCCTTGGAACAGAGTGGAATCTGCATCCATGTTGCTAAGCAACCAGCCCCTCATCCAGTTGCCAACTGCAGCCCAGAATGAGCCTCAGCACTCTGGGGAGGGCCTCCTGGGGCACCCCAGCAGGGCTGTGAAAGGAGAGAGCCAGGGCAGGCAGCTCACTGAGAGTCAATATTCAGCACTAGAAAGCCCATGGGGACAAGGACAAATCCAAGTGCATCCAGACCCCAGCCCTACAATTTACCAGCTGTGCCACCTCAGTCAAGTCTGTGAATCTCTCCGAGCCTCAGGTTACTCATCTCCTCAATAGAAGGCAGGCCTAACAACAGATCCATCGTGAGGATTACATGGGATGATGTGCATGGACATGCCCAGCACACAGTAGGTGTTCAAAGAATCCTGAAACACGGACCTTTATTTATCCAGGGATGAATCTATTGATCTTGTCACGTATCAGTGGTAATGAAGTTCAAACTCTTAGCCTGCCCTGGTCCCCTAAACTGGCCCCCAATTTTCTCCTGTCAAACTATCAATAATTACCTATTAGTCCAGCATTTCTCAGCCTCCGCACTGCTGACTTTTTTCAAGCAGCTTTATTGCCATATAGTTTCCGTATCACACAGTTCACACATTGAAAGTGTACAATTCTATGCTTTTTAGTGTATTAACGTTTCCTGCTAAAAATTGGGTTTCTTTTACTTTAGAAGAGGGATGCTTTCGAAGGGACACTGGGGGACCCACAGCAGTGTTAGCCACAGCTCTCCAGGCCTCAATTTCCTCTTCTGTGAATTGGGGGTGACACTAGTTCTGCCTCTAAGGTCCTCGTGAGAATTAGGTTGATGGGTAGCCTAGTAAATTGGCACTCAATGCTAGCGATTAGTATGACGATTAGTAAAACATCCCAGCAGCATATAAGAGGGAAGAAAGAGAGGTCTGTTTTCCATGCCAAGCAGGACGTGCCCAGGTTCAGTCGGGTTCACTGATTGGGTCAACAACAGGGAGCTGCCCAGAAGGAACATCGGGACCTGCTTTAACGCCCAGAAAGCAGTCAGAGGTAAATCGGTGTCGCCCTTTGCTTCTGGGAAGCGAGCCAAGATGCTCGGAACAATTTGTGCTCCTAGGAGGCCAAAGGTGGCCCTCGAACTCACTTGCACAATTCATCTGCTTCTCCAACCTGTCTTCGGAAGCCTGGAGGGGGCGAGCCTCGCCTCCCCTGGCACAGGGCAGGGTCCGATGATGGCAGATAGGGGTGGGGTTGGCAGGCACCGCCGACGACGGGGACACCCTCGGCGGGACTGGATTCTGGGCCTTTTCAGGAGAGCTTCAATGCGGGGGCTCCAAACCTGGGCGAGAAATCCCCTCTCAGGAGCTGAGCAAGTTTTTCTTGGAAGAGGGCAGTTTACTTTCCTGATTTTGAAAGTAGCAAATTGGCCTGGATGCCAACCCACTAGCAAGGACCCAGCAGGACCCAAAGTACCCCAGAGTTCCACTGCAGGGGGTAGGGCGGCAGGTCTCATGATGGAGCAGACACTGAAGGCTTGTTAAAAATGCAGGTGGCAGAGGTCAGCTCCAGGAGTTCTAAATCTGTAGGGTGGAAAGAGGAATCATTTTTTTTCAATACTGTCAGAAGAAAAACACGTATATGGCATTCACTACGTGCCAGATTTATTGCAAGTCCCAACGGCAATAGCAGTTTATGACTGGAATTAGACCTAGTTATGGAAGGCTTCCTGGAAGAAGGGACATCTGAGCTGAGATGAAGAATGGGTGTGAATAAGGTAAACAACAGGAATGGTATTCCCAGCAGGGAGGGGCAGCCCCGCTGGCTGGGCTCCGCCAGGGGAGGGTGTCTGGCGCTGAGGCGGGAGGCTGCAGGGACTGGAAAAGGCGGGCCTGGCAAGCTGCAGTGAGGACTTCAGTCCTCATCCTAGCCAATGAGAGGCAACTGGGCGACGTGATCGTACCTGGAAAGACCGTGTCGACTGCAGGGGGGCGGGTGGATTGGAGTGGGGAGAAAGCACTGAGAGGAGAGGGCAGTGTCCGCAATGAATTCGCACGGGATTTTACCCGGCTGTCCCAGGTTTCTCAGACACCTCCGGGCATCCCAGGCGCCTCCACGGGCCTAAAACACTCACCCCGTTCGGGTCACTTTCTCACCCCTCTCTCTGCTTTGCCTTGTTTTTGTTGTCACTGCCATCACTTTACTTTGCTGTTACACGTTCATTTCTTTGTTGTTTACAGCTCTGCTGTCCGTCACCTCCCTGCCCCCAGCATATGAGTTTCATGAGGGCAGGACCTTGTCTTCTATTTTCCTTGCTACATGACAGTCCCTGCACCCCGCACAGTGACTAACACACGGTAGGTGCTAAATAAAGACACGGAGTATGGGTGAGTGAACGAGAACTTGGGGTGCTAGGGTAGTTCACGGCAGTGTGCTGGACCCAGGCTGGCCCTCCAGGAGCTGCTGGCGTTAGACAAGGGCTTGTGGCTCCATCCAGAAACGTAAGGACTCGGAATCTCAAGGCCAGACAAGGTTAACATCCTTCTGGGAGGGTCTGAAGGCCAAATCGTGGGGGAAAGGTCTCCATTTGGCAGATGAGGACAAAGAAGTAAAATGAGTCAGCAGAGACCAGATCAGACCCGGGCGGCGGGGAGACGACCGAATTCGCCAAAGGTGCTCCATTTCTCAGCCCCACACCCAGGGGCTCGCAAAGATAGCGAGCTGACGATGGGAATGAATGTCAGTGTAACACACACTGTTTACCAGACGCTGCGCAGAGCACTGTACCACGTTAACACAGCCCTCACAACCACCCTCCGGGGCAGACAATGTGGTCATCCCCGTGTCACAGAACGGAAAGTCGAGGCACAGATAGGTTAGGCCACTTGCCAGGGAGACAAGGCTCAGAAGTGGCAGAGCAGAGACTGGAGTCCGTGGCCCCAGGCATTGTGTCAGAGCAACGCACCGGGCATCCTGCCACCCAAGCAGACGAAGTGCCACCAACGGTTTCTGGTCCCAAGACCAGGGTTGGGCTGACCCACTGCTGCCCACCTACTTCTTGAATTCCCATTTGGACCACAGAGTTGCCTGTGTGTATTGTTCCCTGGTGAGAGGGGTGCCCTCGTGGTCAGACAGCCTTGGGTTCAAAGTCCAGCCCAGCCACTTCCTAACTAAGCAAAGAGGGATGAGTGAGGATGGCACCTTTCTGAGCCTCAGTGGCCACATCTGCAAAATGGAGCTGATGCCGTTTCTCCCTGGGGAACAGTTGTGAGGACTGGGTAAGGAAATATACCCACGCGCCAGGCTGCCTGCAAGTCCTGCATGTGGAGGAAATGGTTACTGTGTTTCTTCCCACCAGGCTTGACTTTTTCGTCCTTTCCTGCTTCCCCCACCACCACCCGGGCCACCTCCCACCCCAAACCAGCAGTATCTGGAGGACTTCGCCAGACCCTCCCGCCTTCCAGAGGATCAAAGTTGGAAAAATTAAAGGCCCAGCGGGATCCCTTCAGAATCCATCAGCTTAGCGACCCAGACAATTAAAGAAATTGCTGGGATTTGAGTTCCAAGCAAATACTATCTTTAAAAAAAAAAGCCCCAAACTCTAAACCCCACGAGAAGCTAACTCTAGTGCCACACAAAGCTATTTTTTAGAAAGCTCTTTGGCCATCAGCATTACTGAGAGGTAAGAGTTTTGAGTATTTGCATTTTAGGGCTGCCCAATCCTCTCAAAGGGCTCAAGGTCAAGGGAAATGCAAAACTACAGGTTCCCAAACAAATGCAAATGAAGGGACATTACGCAGAACAACGGGTCTACATGCTTCAAAATGTCAAGGTCATAAGCAACCAAAAAAAAAAAAAAAAAGAAAAGCCCTGAGGAACTGTTTCAGATTAGATTAGAAGGGACAAAAAATAAAAATAAAAAAGAAAGAAAGAAAAAAAAAGAAATGACCATGAAGAGCACTGCGTATCCTGGATTATTTAAAAAAGGAACAATTAGGGAAATTTGCTATGTACTGTGGCTTAGATAAGAGTATTGCATTTGATAATTATGCTATAGTTATGTAAGAGAATTTCCTTGTTCTTAGAAGATAATCACAGATAAAGAGACATCATGTTTGCAACTTCTCAAACGGTTCAGAAACAAACAATATGCATATTTATATATGGAAAGAGAGAGATGACAGACATATGGCAGGAATTGGGGTAAAGGGTATACACGAACCCTTTGCACTAGTCCTGTAATGTTTCAGCAAGAATGGAATTATTTCAAAGTGAAAAGTTTGTTAAATTCTGATTCCGAAGCCCACCTCACTGGATCTCCTGCAGGGCCAGGGGATCTGCATTTCCAGCCAGCTCCCCGGGGGGTCCCAGCACCCAGGAAGCCTGGCCATAATTCCAGCTCTGCAGAAGGCTGGGGCCTTCCTTCCCAACCATGGGGCAGGGACACAGTCCCTGTGGCTGTTCCCCTCCTCTCCCTGCTGTTGCAGGCAACAATCAAGGAGCCGCTAATGGAGGGTTTTGCAAGCTAACAGCCTGAGAGATTCCTCCAGATTCTTCCCAAGAGCAGAGCTTGCTCTGAGCCTCTAACCCACTTATAATTACATGACTTAAAATACAATTGCTAAAGACAATCTGCTGGGGGAGACAGGAATTCACGCGGGTAAAGACAGAGCCCGCCAGGACAGGCTAAAGGGGTGCCCTGGAGGACCAGAGGGCTCCTGTGTGTGTGTTTCATCAGGGATAACGATGACATCACTTGGCTTTAATCCTCCTTAGTCATTTTCATTCGGGACATTGGCAGCAGCTGCCTTTTCTTAATGCATGCGAGGCACCAACAGCTCAGCTTGGCGTTGGTGTTCAAATGTGTCAGGGGGCTATCTCACCGAGACACGGCTGCCTCTCGCAAACTACACCCCAAAAGGCAATTAGAAGGAAAACTCAGATGGAAGTGCAATACAGCCTAGCCAGAGGCCTGCAAACTGCTTTACCCAGGACCCACAATAAGGACTGCATCACAATTTGGTTCATTGTTTTACTCTCTCTCTTTCTTTCTCTCTCTCTCTCTCTCTCTCTCTCTCTCTCTCCCCGCCCCCCAAGGAAGGCTTTGTTGCCCTCACTTCTGGCAGTGCTGTCTGCAGACAGCCTCCAGCTGTCAGTGCCTTGGGCTGAGTCCCAGCCTCACCTGCAGGGAGTCACCTTGCCCAAGGTCACACCTCTCTCCTGGGGTGGCTCCTGACTGAAGGGAAGGTAAAAGCCTAGCTATCCTGGCCCAACTCAGGACAATCCTGAGTTCCCTGTGGGGTCAGATGAGGTCATTGCTGAGCCTCCATCCTGGCTTGACCTCCACCGCTACCCACTCCTGCTTCCTCCACCTTCCTTCCACAGGAGTTGATCTCAAGGACACTCCCTCGTCAATCTCCTAACACCAAATTCTGTCTCAGGTCTGCTTCCTCAGAGAACCTAACCTGGGACACATATAATTAAAACAAAGGTTTCGCAAAAACAAGATTTCATATTTCTCTGTGCTGTGCATTCTCATTTTATGCTGTTACATTTTTTTAAAGTGTTGGTCATGACCCACTAGACTGATTTCATGATTCTGCCAGAGTTTGAAAATGGACTACACCCATGAAGCATGGAGGATGGTCAGTGTATTCTTCAGGCTGTCTTTGCCTGCCAGTAAAAGAATGCCTGACTAAACACGGATTGAATAATAAGGTTTAGTTTTTACATAACAACAGCTTTGGCAATAGGTAGTTCAGAGTTTGTTCATAACTCAGCAACCTCATCAAAGACCCAGGTTCTTTCCAAATTGCTCTACCCTCCTTAACATGTTGGCCATGGCTCCTCATAATCACAAACCAGCTGCCACTGCTCCACACATCATGTCCTCATACAACTGCCTGCAAAGGAAGTTGGGATTGGAAGAATCTCTTCACACATTCCTTTTAATTCAGGAAGAAAAAATTCTTCAGAAGCCCCAGGAACATACTTCTCCTTATTTCTCATTGGCGAGAACTGGGTCATTGTTCATGCCTAAATCAATCTCTGTCATCCAATACCTAAGGTTCCATTAGCAAAGACAGAGAGCAAATGAAAGTTGGTAAGCAACAAACAAGGTCTGCCACAGTCCAGGTCAGGTATCCCATTTAGCCCTTATTGCCTTCCAATGTCTGGGTCTAATGTCAAAGACCCTGAGATGTGGGCAGTCGCCGACCTCAAGCAGATTCACAATAATCACACCAGCACTCAGCATTCCAGACCCATGACAGATATCACAAGTAGATCACAGCAGTCCTTCCCACTGAGCAGGAATGTGATTTCACAATGTATTCCAGCAAAGTTCTTCGTGCACCCAGTACCAACCCATTAGAATTAGAACCTGAGATAAAATCTGGCTCCTGCCCTGGCCTCTCTAGACCGGAGGGTGACAACGAAGCTGAATGAGGATGATTAAGCAGTTTTTGTTCTGTATTTTCAGAACTCTCTCTGACTCACACTATCCACTCTTCCCTCCTTACTTGGAAGATTTCCTCCTTTTCTTGGCCCATCTAAGTCTCCCTTGCCGCCCTGGCCAGTATGGCTCAGTTGGTTGGAGCTCCATCCTGGAACTGAAAGGCTGTGTGTTTTCGACTCCCAGTCAGGGCACATACCTAGGTTGTGGGTCAGTCCCCCGTCCAGCTGTGGGCTCATGGTGCGACCCTCAGTCAAGAGGCGTAGGGTCCCCGGTCCAGGTGCTGATCCCTGTGTGTGTGTAGGAGTTATCCAATCGATGCTCTTCTCACACTGATGTTTCTCTCTCTTCCTTCCTCTCTCTCTAAAAGCAATGAAAACAATGTCCTTGGGTGAGGATAAAAAAAAAATTAAATCTCACTTGTCCTCGAAAGAGGTCCAGCTCAAGCCTCCCTAGGTATCTCAACCTGGTCTAAAATTATTAACTGAACCCACTAAATCAATTTTAACATTACAAGAAATATGAGGACTAACATGAAATGACACATGGGATGTAATTAGCAAAAAATCTAGAATAAGAAACTAAAGAACCAATGACCTAGTGTCTTTAGCAAGTAAATGAAATTTTATAAAGGAGGGGAAACTTTGTACACAGATTTGGGTCAGTTATTTGTGTGCCACCACACTAGAACGTAGCTGCAAGGGAGGCTGGAGATGTAGCCATATGCCCAAGAAGAAGAGGGTTAGTGAACATTTAGCATTACCTCTGTCCCAGTGGCCCTCAAATGACTGAAATTTGAGAAACATCATTCTAAATGATGAAGCCCAAATGCCTCATTTTAGCAACATTATTCATCATGTTGTTACAATCAAGATTTTTACATCTTGTGCTATTGACAGCAATGATCTAAAAAAATTAAAAAGTTAAATTATATTAAAGAATACAAAGTTGAATATATGACCATCAGAAGTGTAAATTCTGATGTAATGTAGAGTAAATGTAAAAATTAGCAAATTGGAACATATTATGTTTTTTTTAAGGTTTTTTTTAAGATTTTATTTATTTATTTTTAGAGAGGGAAGGGAGGAAGAGAGAGAGAGAAACATCAATGTGCAGTTGCTTGGGGGACACGACCTGCAACCCAGGCATGTGCCCTGACTGGGAATCGAACCTGGGATGCCTGGTTGGCAGCCCGCGCTCAATCCACTGAGCTACACCAGCCAGGGCGGAACATATTATGTTTTTAAAAGTCATTTTTCCTCCTAAGATATTTTTTCTGTTAAAATTATCTATTAAGTTAATATTATTTTTGAAAATCAAAAGGCAAAACACAAATATAACACTAAGCTAACATTTACAAATAAATTACTTAAATTTAAAATTTAATTAAATTCTAATAAATATTTAAAAATACAACTACTAACTATCCTAGTGTTCAGTATAGACAGCCAAAGTAAAGAAATACATCACACACTTCATTCATTTTACATCTGGGTCTATATATACTCAAATTTAAGGGTAACATGAATCATTTAATATTTCAAAGTGAACCTCTGTTGCTATCATGTGTTACTGTAAAACAAATTACTATAAATTTAGCAGTTTAACATAAAACAGACTTACTATCTCACAGTTTCTGTGGCCAAGAATTCAGACAGGGCTTAGCGGTACTCTCTGCTTCAGAGCCTCTTACAAGGCTGCAAGCAGGAAACCAGCTGCCGGGGGTGGGTCTCATCAGAGACTCAACTGGGGAAGGTTCAGAACTCAACACTCTATGGGCTGGCTGTTGGCTGGAGGTCACCTTCAGTTTCTTGCCATGTGGCCCTCTCCATGTGGCGACTTACTTCATCAAAGCCAACAAAGGAGAGTGTTAATAAGGAGAGTCTTCAAGCAAGACAGTAGTTACAATCTTATGTGAGAAAATTACAGATGTGAAATCCTATCACCTTTGCTATATTCTTTTTTTTAAAGATTTTATATACTTATTTTTTAGAGAGGGCAAGGGAGGGAGAAAGAGAAGGAGAGAAACATCAATATGTGGATGCCTCTCACATGACCCCTGCTGGGGACCTGGCCTGCAACCCAGGCACATGCCCTGACTGGGAATTGAACCTGCGACCCTATGGTTCACAGGCCGACACTCAACCACCGAGCCATACCAGCCAGGGCCACCTTTGCTATATTCTATTAGCTAAAAGCAAATTACAGGTCCCACTCACCCGAAAGGGGAGAGGAGTACACAGGAGTGCGAATGCCAGCAGGCAGGGATCACTGAGGGGCACTTTAGGGTCTGTCCCCCACAGCTGCCACGTGCAGCTGTTACGAAGATTGCAGTAACGCATGAGTGCCTCCAGAACCACATATGGGGACGCAAAGAGGAGCCTGAGAGTCCCTTATGCAGTTCTGCTGCCAGTTAACTCATTTGTTTTTGCTTTCACCTAAGAACTTCCCACTCTCAAGTTCCCCCCGCACCAGAAGCATGTCCGTCTCTGACATCCGCAGCAGCACGGCCTATGGAGTGTCATTGTATTTGGTCACAAATGTTATTTTTGAGGTCACAGTCTAAGAGATGTGGGGAATCGGATCACTGGGGACACAGAACTGAGCCGCAGTGTTCCCTGGCCTCCAGGAGCTCTGGTCTGGAGCAGAAAACTACTCTCAACATTGCCCACGTGTGATGATCAGACCCCGGGACCTACCAGACGCCAGTTCCGGAACATTCTTCCATCCCAAACTACAGGGCCAGCCTCCAAAGCCTTGACGTACAGCAGATTGTGCTGAAGTTTCCAAGTGGAGACCAAGGATGGTATTATTCCACATATTACAAGCCAAATGTTCTGAAATTGCTATATTAAACATCTCTCTCCTCAGGCTCTATAATTCGGGGTGTCTCTCTCACTCCTCCCCTGCTAAATACATTTATTAGTCTGGAAGTTCTTTCCTGTTTTCATATTCTGCTTGGCAAAACAAAAGCCTCATGAGACACCAAACCACCGTGGGCGCGGGTGGATGAGAGGTTTGCCTCCTTGGTTCCAAGGCAGCTGCCCCTGCGCCCTTGTGACCTTGAATGAGGCACTTGCTGTCCCAGTTTCCCGGCCTGCATTCTGGCAAAGGCTCTAAGGGGAGGCAGGCAGCTCCCTGGGGACATCAGCCAAGCCTTTGAAGTTCTTGGAAGAAGGAGTTAGGTAAACAGCAAATCCAGGTAACGCCGTCTGAGGACCTTCAGAGGGAGAGCACTGGAGCCAGGAAGTCAAAAGCCCTGCAGACAGCACCTAAGATCCAACTTCCAGAACATCCCATTGACCTCGCCGCAGCCCCTCAGGACCACTCTGGCTTGGAGGCTGAGCTGCTGGAGGTCCTGGCTAGCATTCTGGAAGCCAGCCCCCTACCCTGGGGGACCTGCATCCTTGTGTCACCCCCATCTGCTGAGGAAGGGGTCCGTCTTCACTTGCCCCCCACACAATCTCCTCCAGTCCCCTGGCTTGGAACATCATCCAAATGACGCATCAGCCTCCCGCCTGCCTTTGCCCCGAGTCCCAGACTCAGCATCCACCTGCTGATGTGTCCACCGGGATGCCTAAGGGGCATAGCAGCTCCCTGTCCTCCTTGCTCCCTAGCCGCCCTCACCAAAACCTACTCCTCCCCATCTTCTCTGTTTCAGCGGCCAGTTCCTTCACCATCCACCCCATTGCTTCAGCCAGAACCAAGGAGTTAGCCTTGAGCCTTCTCTTTCTCCCATCACCCAGCTGTAATTCATCTGCACATGTTTAAGTCCTGCTTTTAGAATGTGTCCCCAATCTCTTTTCTTCTGTGTCTCCACGGCTCCCACTTTTTGTCCGGGGGACTGCTGTCTCAAGCCAATCACACTGGTGACCTTTTGGTTTGCAGGGCGATGCCCAACCCACTGAGCTACACAGGTCATGGCAGTCAGCACATATTGTTGAGTGCTTACTGCTTAGAGACTCAGGGGACCCAGAGTCCAGGAGTACAAGTGTAACTAAGACGGCTGATGTAAGCCATGTCTGGTGTGGTTCAACGGATTGAGCGTGGCCTGCGAACTGAAAGGTCACGGGTTTGATTCCGTCAGGGCACATGTCTAGGTTGTGGGCCAAGTCCCTGGTCGGGGGCACGCAAGAGGCAACTGATCCTGGATGAGTTTTTCTCTCTCCTGTCGATGTTTCTCTTCCCCTCTCTCCCTTCCTTCCCCTCTCTAAAATTAAGTAAATAAAATCTAAAAAAAAATGTCTGATGTAAGTGGGTTCAAATGCAGGATTCACCATTGCCTACTCTGACTGCCTCTATCCCAGCCCATTTCCTCATCCATAAAATGGGAACAACAATACCTGTTTGGTGCGGTTGTCCTAAGAAGTAACTTGTAACCCTGACCAGTGTGGCTCAGTCGGTTGGGTGTTTCCCTCTAAGCCAAAGGTTTCTGGTTCTATTCCCAGTCAGGGCGCATGCCTGAGTTGCCAGTCTGGTCCCCGTCAGGTAGTGAATGAGAGAGAACCGATCAATGTTTCTCTCTCACATCAATGTTTTTCTCCCACTCTTTCTTCCTCCCTTCCCTTCTCTCTAAAAATAAATAAGCAAAATCTAAAAAAAAAAGAAAAAAGAATTAACTTTTAAAAAGCTCCCTGACAGCCTGGTACCTAGTAGGTACTCACTGAATGAGTATTTTCAGCCCAAGACCAAGGGTGACCCTGTCTGCCAGAAATGTGGGCACAAGCCTGGGGGCTCTGAGACAGCCATGGAACAGCTGGATGCCCATGTGGGAGAGAGATCAAGGGCAGATGTGGACAAGAAGCCCCTCGGGCCCATTGGTGACCTACTTGGCCACAGAAACAAGAAGCAAAGAACTATAAACAAGCCAGGGCAGCTTCCTGAAATCACGAAGAGAGTGGAAACAGCCTGGGGCCATAGGATGTCTCCCAGAGGCCTCCAGCTCCAGCCTCCGAGACTGGGAGTCGGGCCAAAGCACAGTCCCAGATCTCGGCGCCCTGCCTGCCACCCGGCCCACCTAGATGTCCACCGGCCAGTGGAGGAGAGTCCTGTGGGGAATGAAGGACGCCAGGCTTCTGAGCCAGGTTTAAAAGCAGAAGTTGTCCTTCCACTCAAGAGAAAGTGGCAGCCACTAAGAAAGAAGGAGACGCTGTTTATGCACTGATATCAGTGGTCTCTACGAGGTGCTGTGGAGTAAGGAAAGATAAATTCCAGGAGGACTAAATAGAAATAATATGTACATGTGTTTGCTCATGTATATCGTCGCCATCTCTGGAAGGATGCGTGAGCAGTTAGAGACAGCAGTTGTCTCTCCAGAACGCAAATAAGTGGTGGAGGAAACAAACGCTTAAAATTTGAAAAGGAACATGCAGCTGCCACCCACCTCGGGGAAGGGTTTGACCCCTCCTCTTCCACCAAAAGGAGTGAGGGACAGCACACTTCTTCCAGAACGATCTATCTACAAAAGGAAAGCTGGTTCTATAGGTTCTCCTTATGTCACTCCTCTCTGAATCCCTTCAGTGACACAAAGCTGAGCATATTGTAGAAGCTCAAAAAAGTATTTGTTGAATGAGTAAATGAATAAATGCATGAGTGAACCATGCATTTTATCTCTTATCTTTATGTACTGACAGAAAAATGTGTTAAGTGAAGAAAGAATATCACAGAATATTAAGTCAGGAATGATCCTATTTTTGAAAAATAAAATAATTACATGTACATGAACTTATATTGCATATAAGCACATCCATTTATATAAATCCATATATATCAGCATATGTGTATTATATGCATGATTATTAATCTATGAATAGAAAAATTTCTAGAAAGACCCCAAACTTGCTGATTCTATATCTTGATCTTGGTGGTGATTACACAGATGGAAACATGAATAAAAGTTAATCGATCTGTACTAAATAATTGGGCACTCTCCTATATTTAGTTATATCTCAATCTTTTAAAGAAAAAATATATATATACCTCCCCAGATATTATTAGATATCCTCTCTTAGGACAGTTGGGATTATGGGAAGTCTTGATTTCCAACGTATATCTGAATATTTCACAATAAGCACACAAGCTTGAATCTTTTTGAAATATATACACATATGTATTTTTTTAATTCACATTTCCAAACTCTTGGGCTTAGCATACAAAGCCTCCTACTTCTGAAACCGCTTACACCCTTCATTCCAAACACATTCAACTGCTTATGTTCTTCGAACGTCTCACGCCGTTTCTCACCTCCAGCTCTTTACCTCTCTTCCTGAGATGCCCTCTCCCACTTCCTCGACTCCTCCCATCTTACCTAACTTGTCTATTCCTTTAGACCTCAACTGGAGCCTCCCTTGACCTTCCCAGGCAGGGTAAATGCTCTAGAAACACCTCCGGGTTGACCGTATCACAGCAACGGTCAGCTGTCCGTTTTGACTCAACTGTCCACCTCACCCATCCCGCCAGGAACCCCTTAAAGTAGGGATTGGAGTGACGCAGCCACAAGCCTCAGAACGTCTGGAGCCGCCAGAAGCTGGAAGAGGCTGGGAAGGATCCTCCCCTGCAGCGTCGGGAGGGAGTGCAGCCCCTGTCCCGCCTTGAATTCAGCCTGGGGATGCTGATTTCAGACTTCCGGCTTCCAGAATAAATTTCGGTTTTAAGCCACCCAGTCTGTGGTAATTTGTTACAGCAGCCCTAAGAAACTAACACAATTGGTACCTCCTTTCTGGAAAACCATTTGGCAAAACCGAATTATAAAATTGGTTATATGCAGAACAAAGAGCCAGCGATTTTCCCTGGTATAAGCCCTAAAAAGACACTTCCCTGTGTTCAGCAGGAGACATGTACAAGAATATCCCTTGTTTCACTGTTTAAAATGACAAAACTTAGAAATGAGTCAAATGCTAGCCCACAGAATGCATAACAGGTATGTTCACACTGGGGAATATTATATAGCAGGGAAAATTAACACACTACAATTATTTGCCACAAGCATAAATCCTGAAATTCAATGCAAGAAGCAAGTCACAAAAATATGAATAGTACAAATACATTTAAAGAAAGTTCAAAAATAAGTAAAACTAAACAGTGCATTGTTTTTGGTGTTTAAACTCTTCAGACGAGGGGTAGGTGATTAAGGCAAACTTCCACATAGTGGTTACTTGAGGAAAAGGAGGTCTACAGTGTGAAGCGGGTGCCTTCTGGGTAAGGTGTCCCTACATTTTACTGCCTCACTGACACATTTTGGGTCATGAAAAGGAGTGTGCTGGTAATAACTACAGCAGAAAACAACCACAAACCCAAACTGTCCCACACAAAGCAGAACACAGGATAACCCTCCTTCTGAGGCAGGATAGTTTTCTATTTCATGGCCTGGTTGGTGTAAACATGGGCTTTCGTTTTATTTGTGCCTTTGAAACCAGACACGTATTTTTATGTATTAATATGATATATTTCACCATAGTTTTCAACCAATAAATGAAGAAGGTGAGTTCCAGAATCTATTCAGTTTTTAGTAGCAACTCCAGGCAAAGAGTCAGATTTTTTACTAAATTCAGCAGAACAGAAATCTATGACAGAGAGAGCGGTGAGTTCACACAACTGCCAATAAGTCTGGAGAATGAGGTCTTCGAAAACAGGCACACTCAGGGCATCTCCGCCAGAAACCTGCCCGGACCAGGCTGCAGGGGACCGGACTCCTCCTGCGGAGCCCGGCCCGGAGGCTGGTGCAGCCCACCCCGCCAGCCGGGCCCGAGGCCTCCCTGACCTCGGTGCAGCTCCCGTCCCTGGAACCTAGCCAGTGTGGCCGCTTCTACAGCACCCGCACCCCAGATTTCTCCTTCAGCCTGCTGCGCCACGGACTGCAAGGTTAAAAATCCTCGGTGGCTGCATCTATTGGTCAACTTGGCTGCAAGGAATTCAGAGAAAGCGAGTTTCTGGTAACGTCTGTGTCTTTTGGGGTGGGCGCTGCCTGCCCCAGTGAAAGCCGTAACCTGGGAAGTCCCAGATTCGGGGTGCGGAGACGACGGGCCAACACTGACCCGGGTCTGATGGGACCGTAAAGGCGACCGAGTTCCAGAATTCTAGAATTCCCCTCCCCAACCGGGCTCTGGTGTGAGGTCTGCACAGTTAACATTCGAGTTTTGGTGTGAGGGTCACAGTTCAAGGAAAGCAGCCACATTGAATAAAAAATAAACATTCATTGGCTGCATCTGCTCACCCGCTGGTCCACACCCTCCTCTGGCGGCGCTCTGGAGCAGCTGGGTTCCTGATTGGGCCAGGCTTGTCACCTGACCGGAAGCTAAGTAACCCATTGACTGGCCAGGAACCAATGCGAGTCTCTCTTTCTTGTGCAGCGTTTCCCAGACTTCCGCGATTCGTGGTGAACCTCGTGTCTTGGTCTTTTTTTCAGGATGGCCTTAGGCCAACATACATACCTAACAGTTCCGTTTACTAAGTTGTTAGGTCCAAAGGACTTAAATCTTTGTGGCCTAACACCCTAGCAGACGTTGAAATGGTAAATTGAAAGGAAAACATTCTAATCCGTTCTTATATGACCACAATTGCTATCTAATGGGATGTGTGTGTGTTGGGACCGTAGCGAATCTCAGAAGCAGATTGGACAATACTTTATTTCCTGTGCCACGTTTATTTTTCAAGTAATTGCTTTGTTTTATTTATTTTTTTATTACAGCAGCCACGGAAAACCCAACTGGCAAAGATAGGCCTCATGGAAACGAACGCCGTGCAATCTAATGCCGAAATTACCGTGAGCTAGCAGCTCACAAGGCATCTGAGAGATGTCAATTGTCACCGCAGGTGCCTTGAAGACGTGAAGTATTCCATGGTGCCCCTGTGAGTTTGCTTCAGAGCCCCAGGCTGCCTTGGTACACCATTTGAAATTTCTTCTCTAAAGCATAAAAAGAAACAGAGGCAGTGGCTGGTCAAACAGTGGGGAATCAGGGAAGGGTTAGCTGTTTTCTTACTGAGGCATGTTGAAAAAATAATCAGCCCTGGCTAGGTTTCTCAGTTGGTTGGAATGTTGTCCAGTACACCAAAAAGTTTCAGGTTCAATCCCCAGTTAGGGTGCAAAAGGGAGGTGACTGTTGTTTTTCTCTCACATTGATGTTTCCCCATCTTCCTCTCTCTCTCTCCCCCTTCCTCTTTCTCTAAAATCAATAAATGTGGGAGAATATATCTGCCAATGACACATCAGACAAGGGTTTTAGCTCCAAAATATATAAAGAGCTCATCCAACTCCACCCCAGGAAAACAAACCATCCAATTAAAAAATGGGCAAAGGACCTGAATAGACACTTTTCCAAGGAGAACATACAGATGGCGCATAGACATGTGAAAAGATGCTCAGCATCACTAGCCATCAGAGGGAGGCAAATTAAAACCACAATGAGGTACCACTTCACACCAGTCAGAATGGCCATCATTAATAAATCAACAAACAACAAGTGCTGGTGAGGATGCAGAGAAAAGAGAACCCTAGTGCACTGTTGGGAATGCAGACTGGTGTAGCCACTGTGGAAAACTATGCAATTTCCTCAAAAAACGAAAAATGGAACTGCTTTTTGACCCATACCTTCACTGCTGGGAATATACCTTCAGAATCCTGAATCACCAATTCAAAAGAACTTACACACCCCTATGTTCATAGCAGCACTGTTGACAATAGCCAAGTGCTGGAAACAGCTTAAGTGCCCATCAGTGAATTAGTGGATAAAAAAACTGTGGTACATTTACGTAGTGGAATATTACACAGCAGAAAGAAATAAGGAGCTCCTAGCTCTGGAACAGCACGATGGAACTGGAGAATATTATGCTAAGTGAAATAAGTCAATTGATGAAAGACAAATACCATATGATTTCACCAAAGAGGAGTCTAATGAACAAAATAAACCAATGAGCAAAACAGAACCAGAGGCATGGAAACATGGAACAGACTGACAGTGTCCAGATGGGAGTGGGTAGGGGATGATGGTGGAAAGAAAAGGGGAAGGGACTGAACAAAGAGCATGTATGAGTGACCCATGGACATAAACAACAGTGTGTGGATTGACTGTGGGAGCAGGGGCAGGGGTGGGCTGGGCAGAGGCAGGCAAAGGGGGAAAAAATGGGACAACTGTAATAGAATAACAATAAAAAATTTAAATACATTTTAAATAAAAAATTTTAATTAAAAATAAATTTGAATTAAAAAAAATTTAAATAAAATCAATAAACATGCTTGGGTGAGGTTTAAATAAATAAATATCACAGAAAAGCTATTTGCAGAGAGAAGAGAGAGAATCAAAATACAGAGAACCCAAGAAGACCCAGGAGCAGAGAAGAAAAGGTATCCCGATGCAGTGCTGCCTGCAGTTGGATTCCAAGATCTGGTCCCAGAATCCATGCTTGACATCCAGTCCTATAGTCTTTTCTGGACTCAGGGAATGGCAGCAGGCAGCTCCATCCTTCTGGTTACTCAGGCCAACACTTTGGATCATCCTTGACTTTCAAATCCCATGTCCAATTCGTTAGTAAATTCTGTTATCTCTTGCCTCCAACATAGGTCGAAAATCTGCCCACTTCTCCCCATCCCCATGCTCCCAGTCCAGCCAGCAGCACCTTCACCTGGACAAGGCTGTGGCCTCCTCACTGGTGCCCTACTTCTGCCTGGTCTCTCATCTTAAAATATAAGTCAGGAAGTCCCATGAGGCCCCGTGGGAGTTAGCCTCAGGCAACTCTGACCACGTCACCCACTGCTCTTTCTCTCACTTCGTTCCAGCCACAGCAGCCTCCCTGCTGTTCCTCAAACATGCCAGGCATGGTCCTGTCTCAGGGCCTTTGCACTGGCTGTTTCCACTGCCTGGAACATTGTCCCCCAAATATCTTCATGTCTCACTCCCTTTCTTCCCTCAGTCTTGGCTCAAATGTCACTTTGCCAGTGAGTCCTTATCCAACCACCTTTATAAAACAGAAACAGCTGCCAGCCTCCTAGCACTCCCTGGCCCCTCACCTTTGGGAGGGATCGCTGAGCTGTGGGACCTGATGCCAATTCCGTGAACTCATGTACAAAGAAGTAGAGTTAAAGAATCCCTGCCCCCCAACAAATATTCACTGAGCACCTACTGTGTGTGAGACACCGAGCTGGGCACTGAGGGTAAAGTGGCTGCCTCAATTTAAAGCTGGCCTCCTCAAATCACCCACCATCAGTGTCTTAGACCATGTTCCCTAGATAACTCTACCCTTCTCTGTCCTCTCTGTGGGAAGTGTTATTTTGGAGGCACTTAGCACTGACTGGAAATGCTGAGCTCCATTCCCTGGGTAAGTCCCCATCCTAGGTTCCCACAGATCCAGACACCACCTGGGAATCACCCTGCCCTGGCCTGAATATCCAGCTCCCGCTCTGGATTGCAGTTGGCAAGTCTGGCCAGGAAAGCGCTCTGCTCCTTCAGCCCATAGGCTGCCAGGGCCATGAACAAGAACCCAGGCCAGGCCATGGCTGCAAGCCGATTTCTAACTTTTATATTTTAGACGTATGGTCCGTGGGCCTCCATTTGTACACTTATCCCAGACTGTGCCAATGTTTCAGGCAGAATCTAGATTCTGATAGAGGAATGGCAAGCAGCCACTATGGCTGCCCTCTCCAAGGCCACAGCAGACATCAGTAATGGATTGCAGCATTCCTTCTCCCCGAGATGTGGCCTCACACAGCACTGTGGGAAGCCACTACTAATCTCCCAGGAGTGTGGGAGGTGCATGGAGATTTCCTTTCCCTGTTCTAGCACTTCCTACAAAGACAGCCTGCTCTGTGCCCCACAGCATCATCAAAGGGCCTCATTTTTGTCTGAAAAACTTTTTTCTTCCATTACAGAGAAACCACAGATGCTAGATGTTTGTGGAAAGTAGATAAACACTGGAATGCTGTCTTGGGCGCTCTGCAGACATTCTACCGTTGGAAGGAGAAAATCTGAAAATGAGTAAAATAATTGGGAAGCAATTACTTATATCAAAAACATTTTTTAAAGCCCACTCTTTCCTCTGAAGAGATTAATGTTTTGCATGAAGGCCTAACAGAACAATCTGACTCCCAGGGTTTTTTGGCAGAACAGAAACTCCTGATGCCTCTTTTTGTTTGAAGGGTTTGTTTGCTTTCTCTGCGTGGATCTCTGTTTCTTTCTGCACCTTTCATTCCGCCTCTTTGTGGTCTCTGCTCCACACATATATCGGTCTCTCTCAGCCTCAGTCCCCTTGCCCCCTCCTCCTCGCTGGAATGGCAGCCCACCTCTTTATGGACCCTGTCTCTTAGAGTGTTTCTCCGTGTGTGTCTCTGTATTTGATGCCGCCTCTGCATGTGGGTCTCTTGCTCTCAGTCTTCGTCAACTTCTCTCACTCTGTGTGTTTGCTCTGACTTTATGGAAGTCTATCTCGTCTGTCTTTCTCTTTCCATGTTTGTGCCTCTGTCTGTCTGTGTGTTTCTCTCTCTTTCTCCAGCTCCCTGCTTGGGTCCCCTCTCTCTGTCTCCCTTTCTCTCTCCCTTCCCTCCCCACCCGCCTTTGTCCTGCCCTTCAGTCTCTCCCTTCCCCCTCCCCCCTCTAATCCACCCTCGTTTCTTTTTCTTTCCCCTCTTCCTCTTCTAGAGTCCGGAGGTTGGGTCCAGACAGCATGACAGTGAACATAAAGTGAAAAGTCACCCAGAGGTTTCCAGGACACCAGATGTGCAACGTTTTTAGACAGAACAGCTGGATAACGTACCAACTTCCTTGTTTTCCCTAGAACGTCAGCCGCCTGGGCGTCTCAGACAGTGTCTGTGTGAGGACATGCACATGGATGTCACCCGTGTGTTCCCGAGTGAGACCCTGCGCACAAGTCACCAGCCTCCCAAAGCCCCCACGTGGATCTGTTTGTGTACTTGGAGTCCGATTTCTTTCCCTGCAGCTTCCCTCTTTTTCCTCCTCCTTTGCAGACTGTCTTAGAAACCTGGTGCTGTTTAAGCATCTCAGAGACCTTCCACCTGCGTCCTGTGATCTTCACCATGATCTCCTGAGCCAGCTGTTTGGAAAGATAAAATAAAATGAGGAAGGAGGGTCTAAAGGAAGCCCTAGAGAAACCTGGAAAGAAAGCCCTCAAATACAGGGTGGTGTTTTCTTCCTGGCCCTGTTTTACAGATGAAAAAAAAAAACGATAGACCAACTCTGGTGCCCAAAAGCTCAAAAGAACTAGTATTCTAACCCAGAACTCCTAGCTCCCAGCATGCACCTCAACTCGCAGCATCGTGAGCCGCAAAGCTTACACACGGGCAGCGTGGTGCCGGGGGCATTGCCTCGGGCCCTCACATCAGGTAGGCAGCCCTAAGTTCAAATCCCTCCACTGAAACTTAGAAACTGTGTGGCCTGGAGCGAGCTGCTTGCTCTCTGCGCCTTATCTGTAGAAGGGAAATAATAAGAGCATCTACCTCAGAGAGGTGATGTGAAGACCTGATGAAATAAAGCCTGTCAAGTTCCTGGATGCCAAGGATGATGGTAAGTACTCAGAAAAGTGTACGTTGCTGTTGTTACTATTAGTATTAGTATAAAACTGAGGCCTGAGTTCACACAGACTAGTTAATGGCAGTGTCGGACGTAGCAGCCAGGTCTCCCAGCCATCCCTCCTGTGTTTGGACCAGGAGAGCTTCCTGCCACCTCCTCCCCACCAAAGGTCACAAAACATCGTTGAGCACTTTCTAGGTGCCAAATGCAATGACAGCACCCAACGTGCTTGTTCACTCATTAATAAACCTTCCAAACAACCCAAGGACGTGGGTCCCGTTATCATTCCCATTTTATAGGTGAAGAAACTGAGGTCCAGAGAGCATAAGAAATTTGTCCAAGGTCACACAGCTAGTGGACATCAGGGCTGGGGTACAAATGCAGGCAGCTGGCACCAAAGTCCACTTTGCAGTTCCCACGCTTGCCCTGTTTTCTGTCCAAATTCTTAGGAATTTACCCCAAATTATGTTTTGTTTTGTTTTTCCGTCTCTTTCTCTCTGTCTCTTCCTCTCTCTCTCTCTCTCTCTCTCTCTCTCTCAACATTTACTTACATAAGTAACATGTATACATTCTCAGTGGGAAAAATCAGGGAAATTACTGATAATATTCTAAAATCAATGAACTCGTGTTAATGATACGGAACTTTCGTTCAAAGTGATTGGCTGGAGGTTGAGAGGCGTGGGGAAGGAGAGATCAGTGGGAGAGCCTGGCGGGGGCATTGGATTGCCTCCGATGGCACTGGAGGCGTTCAAGGAGGGCGGGCCACTGTGGAGATCAAAGGGTTAGTAAGCCATTCCGTAGGGCGGGCAGTGGAACATTCTCTGCACAGTTAAGCAAGTGATTCTGTGAACCGGGGTCAGGGACGCCCTCTCCAGGCTTCAGCCTCCGTATCTGTAAAACGGGTGAATGAGGCTAATGAACGGGGTAAAACAGTAAAAAGGTGTGCTCGTGAGGGTAAAATGGAACTGTTTTTCGGAAGGCCACAATGTAGGTTAGCTATGGCCATTGTTATCTCCAGCCACGACTGGCCTACCTGGTCTTCTACGTCTCTGCCTGCTGAAGCGCCTGTTCCCAGATTGTGCCCACAGGAGGCTGAATCGGCCTCTTCCGTTCCTGCCACACAGCAGAGGGCTGGCAGGAGAAGCTTTCAAAGGCAATGATTTCTTAGCAGATGTACCAGAGACCATCTCAGGGCCAGAGACTCCATGCTTCCTGTCCTGATTGGGTGTGACTTTTCGAGGTGTCTTCCTGTGGCAGTATGGGGAGGGGGGAGTATAGTTTAAGTGCAGATGGGAGAGAAGTAAATATCTGTGACCAAGAGGACAGACATGGTAGACTGTATTATTGTTCTCCGTCTTTTACTCCTTCCCCCTTTCCCCTGTCAAAGGATTGTACATCACTGCCTCCACTGACTGGCCGAATGACACGCTTTGGCCAGGAGGATGTGAGTGGGACGGACACACATCACATCCAAGTGAGAACTTTAAGAGGCATCGCCAGAATTTTTTCCTGTATTCTTGCACTTCCCTTCTGCTCAAGAATAGGCAGGGCCCTCGGGGCTCTGTATGTGAAGACGCAAACGGAGCAGAGCAGCCCCCAGAACTACTGACGTTAAGAAATGCAAGAAATGCACATCTGTCGTTACAAACCACTGAGATTTTAGAGGCTGTCACGCAGCAAAGCCGACTCACGCAGCTACCCCCAGCTGCTGGGAAGGGCAGAGAGCTTCAGAGGTAGGCAGACCTTGGTTCGAACCCCAGCTCTGCCAGGCATCTAATGCCAGGTGACCTTGTGGGAGTCACTTTATCTCTTGGAGCTGTGAAATGGGGACAACAGCAGTGCTTCTACTTCATAGGATGAAGGTAAGGGTCAGGTGAGACAACGTACCTAAAGGGCCTGGTGTGGAGAAGGGGCTCTGCTAGGAGAGAGAAAAGTCTGAGGCACTCTCTCTTTCCTTAGGTGGAAGGACCAGGTCAGCTGACACTTCAGTCCCCGGGCCTGATCCTAGGCCTCAGACTGGGATTGGCACTTCTCTGAGTCAGGTTATGGCACAGCACTGCTAACTCACCTGGTAAAAATGGGTGCAAAGTTTAGGTTGACAGGAACCCCATGACAGCCTCCATCTGAAGCTCTGTCAGCTTCCTTCTCTACCCTCATCTTCCCAGCCTCAGGCCTCTGAAAAACACAAAAGCATGAAAAAAAAATACACACACACATACATACACACACAAAAAACCCCCCAGAAAACCCACAGCTTGAGATGCTCTAGCTTGAACTCTAAAAATTCACAACAAAAGGCAAATTCAGATTCATTTGTGCTGACCTTATCAATGGTTGCCCTGCCTGTTAGGTTGTTCGGGAAGAGAAATAGGTTGACTCTTCAAAGTTTGCCTGCTCTTAGCTGGATTGGATGACCTTGAACTTTCAGGCAAGTCCTCATGGTGTGCAAGTAGCCCATCTAAGAAGTCTGTGCACACACAACTTCATAGCCATGCACCCACACACGCACACATACAACACGTACACACCTGCACACAAAGACTGATTTGTCCAATTCCGTGTTTAGGCAACTTCCAGGTTCTTTCTAAGTTGCTAGTTTTGTTTGCGCCTAGAAGCAAGTTGCTATGTATCGGCAGTCTCTGCAGAGGTGAGGACTCTAGGCTCCCCTCAGTTTAAGCTCCCCCCAAAGAGATAAAGATTCTATTGCAAATCATTTATTTGAGAGATGATTCCAAGAAATATCAGAAAAGAGTAGGGAAGGGAGACAGGGAAGGGAGACAGGAAAGGGAAGGAAACTAATGAAGGGGTCCACTTAATCAAGCAAAAAACCACTGTGGACAGCTGGAGCTCAACTCTGCTAGGGAGCACTGGGGAGAGACTGCATAGAACATACCTCTGAGTTACTCCATCTGAGTTGCAAGGGAGCTGGGGTATTTATCTTCCAATGCCCCTCTGTCATTGGCTGAGGGATGCTCCCTGGGGGATGTTAACCCCCGGCACTTCTGATTTGCCCCACACTTGCCCAGCAAGCCCTGGTGGGTAGAGCCACGTCCAAGTTAGCAGGTCCAAGACTAGAGGGAGGGGAGTGAGGTGCTCACTCTTGGAGCTGTGCAAGTACAGGGTAGGAGGTTTGAGCCATCACAGTGTCTTTCACAGAAAGGATGTGGGGAGGCGCTGACAGCGTCTGCTGAGGGCTCTGCAGCCAGGCTGCTTGGGTTTGAATCCTAGCTCAGCCATTTGAAGGCTACTAACGTAACTTCCTTGTGACTCAGCTTCCACATCTGTAAACTGGGATAATTATAATATTTACTTCATAGAACCTTTGTGACAATTGCATAGGATGATTCACACAAAATGCTTAGAACAGACTTGGGTAAAAATAAGGCTCCCGTGAGCATTAGCTCTGAGGACATTTGACATAACCTGACATCATTTTTCTAGAATCAAAGAACAAGACCGCCTAGTAGCTAAGAAAAGTCAGGCAGGTGAGGGTTCAGGTCACGTGATCTGCCACTTAACTGTGTGATCTTGAGCCAGTCACTTAACCTCTCTGGGCCCCAGATCCCTGATGTTTAAAATCATTATTAAATAACAAGGTGCTTTACCACAGCGGGTGGGAAGCACTTCTTCCAGAAACCACCACTGTGGCTCAGATCCTCAGCAAAGGAACCAGCGGGCTAGGCGTTTCAGGCCACACAAATCCAGGATCTACAGGCTTTCAAAGCTGAGCCAGCAGCCCCTTATTGCAATCGATATTTCCTAGGAAAAAAGGCCAGGTCAGTGCAGAAGCCCAGATGGTCTCTGGGGACCACTAATTCCTCTGCCCAGTACTTCCGCTGTGGGCAGCATCCAGCGAGGAGGAAGCATTGACACCGGAAAAATTACCAGAATTTTATGGGGGCGTGGAGGGAGGGAGGAGGCGGTGTCACATAGCATATTTATTATCATTTCTATTTTATGTGTTTCATTTTTTATTTTTTGAAACCATCACAGATTATGTTATTTATTTTTTAATAACCCATCTCGGGCATAAAAGAAATGATAGTCAGTCCTGGAAATGGACAACCCTAATGCCTCCCAACAGGTGAATGGACAAACACATTCTTGTATGTCTGTCCACACTATGGATACTACTCGAATGAAAAAGGCATGGACTACTGACACACACAACACGGGTGAGACTTCAAAGCATTATGCTGAGTGAAAGAACCCAGGCACAAAAGGAACCCACTCTCTATGATGTAATTTATCTAAAATTCTAGGGAAAAATGAACCTAATCTGTAATGGTAGAAAGCAAATCAGTCATTGCCTGGGATTGGGCCGGTGGGGGGCGGGTTGTTGGAGGGAGATTGACTACGAAAGGCCCGGGGGAGCTTTTCAGGTGACGGAAATGTTCTGCGTCTCACTGGGGTGCTGGTTCAGGGGCGTATTCGTTTGTTAAAACTCACTGAGCTGTACACTTAAAATGGGCACCTTTTATCCAGTGTGGGTTGTATGTCAGTAAAGTTGATTTTGAAAACTGTAATCTAACAAACTCCCACAGAATCACCTTCCAATTTAGAAAATAAAACAGTACAGAGAAAATCACACCCTCCCTGTGTGCCCCTCACCAATCTCTTCCTTTGTCCTTTCCTTCTAAATATGATGCCTCACAAACATGTCTTAGATTCTTGCTACATGGAAACACTTTCCTGAATGGGGTGTTTCTTTCTCATGTGTCTTTGTACTTTTCCAACATGGTGTATATACCTAAAGCAGTATTTTTTATGCTGCTCGTTATACCCTTTAGAAGGTTGCAAAATTTATTTGAAGGTTCACAACCAGCATTTTAAAAATAAGCACAGGCTAGGACAGGATAAAAATAATCGACGTGTATCACGTGTAGTAAAGTCTATGTTTTGTCTTGTGAAACTTTTCTTCAAGTTTTACATCTCTGTATATGTGTACTGGGTTGGAACATAAGATATCTTTCTCACAGTACACTGTGGTCCCCCCCAAAGTTCGATAAAAACTGCCCTAAATATATGTTATTGCTTTGTTGTTTTAAACTTTTATGTAAGTAGTATCACACAGTCCAAATCCTTCCCCAGCTGGCTTTTCCTCACTTGGCTGTAGCTCCTAGAAGTATCTGTATTGATAGATGAAGCTTGCTTTCATTCATTCCCATCACTGCGCCAATATCGCTACGTCATTTTCCCATCCTCCCATTATTGGATCCTTTTTCTTTTGCCAAATAAAACATTTTTAAAAATAGCTATGTGTCACTATCACCATCATTTTGTTTTAGGAAGGACATTTCAATACAAATCAAATCGGAAAGCCCTACTCTGAGAATCAAAGACAGTCTTTTTTTTAAGTTTATAAAAAAAAAAAACATGTTCTGCCTGCCCCTGGACGTTAAGGTGGTGGTTTTCTTCCATGTTGATTGTTAGTTGCTTTACACATGGTTGTAAACTGGTAAAAACACGATCACCCACACAACAACTTAGGGTAGCTTCCTGGGGGAGGGAGAGAGGAAGAGCGTGGGAGGGAGAAGGGGTGCAGACAGAGTCTCAAGTCCTGTAAAGTTTCGTTTCTTCTGTGGCGGCCGCAGCTGGAAGGAAAGGGGACTGCTAACAGGTGCAGAGCTTCTTTTGCGGGGTGAGGGGGAGGCAGGAAAATGTTTTGGAACTAGATAAAGGTGATATTTGCACAACACTGTGAAGGCACTGAATTATAACTTTGAAATGGTTAGTTTTGTGTTATGTGAACTTTATCTCCATTTTAAAAAGGGGGAGGGCTTGTGCCTCCTTGAATTATGCACATATGCAAGACCCCCAGCATTGTGTGTGGCTGGGAAGGCCCCCATTACCAACTAGTCCACAGGGGGAGAGGCGGGGCTTCCTGAGCGGGTTTCACTTACCGTGTGCAGCCACACACGGAGTCACGTGGACTCTGCACCACAACTTGGCTTTTCCAACCTATGAGTCTGCAACAAGTTCTCTCCAAGTTGCTTCTCCTACTTAATAAGTAGAATGGCACATTACTGTTCATAAAATATTTTTCTCCACACGATTTTCTAACACCCCTGCCTTCTGAGGCTCAGCAAGGCAGTGTGGTTGGAGAGCATGGCCTCTGGAGTCAGACGAATCTGGGCTCAAGTCCAGGGTCTGTCATTTCTCAGCTGTGTGTCTTTGGGTAAGCCACCTAACCTCTCTGAACCTTGGTTTCTCCATCTATAAAATGAGAATAACAACTTACCCTATGTGTTAAGTGGGAATGAAGACTGAAGATATATCTAAAGTGAGAGTTACATCAATGCCTGGCACACAGTAAATTCTGAATAAATGATGGCTATTAGTGTTTGTAGTCAAAGAGGCTACTCTGGCAAAGCACTTGAAACAAAGGGTTAAGAGTGACAGGAAAACAAAACAACTTCAAAGCCACTTTGCCACAGGCCCCAAGTGTTCCAAAGGAGTGGTTTTCAACCAAGGGCAGGGAGGGTGATTTTGAACCCCCAGCGGACATGTGGGGGTGCCTGGGGACATTTTGTGAATGTCATGATTAGGAAAACGGGGTGTCCTTCTGGCATCTAGTGGATAGAGGTCAGGGATGCTGCTAAACACCCCACGATGCACAGGACGGCCCCCACAACAGAGAATAACCTGGCCCCAAATACCGCTAGTGGCCCAGGGTGAGAGACCCTGCTCTGAAGTGAGCCTGCTTTAAAATGAGCCTCCGTTTGTCACTTGTCATTTTCCAAATGACAGTGCAATCCACCCTCCAGACACCAGGACAGCTTGCTGCTTCCCCGACCACGGAGTGAGTCATTTTGTGAAGCCCAGGAACATTTAGCAAGGCAGTAATCATCCTAATTCCTCTGCTGGGTAAGTCCAGATGGAAGTACATTTGGAGCCTTCTCAGAGAGAGACAACCCAACATCGACATGGACTCCCTAAGAAACCAAGGATGGTTCCAGAGATTTGGAAAGACCCCTCTAAACCCCCCTCCACAAAGAAGACTTCTGAAAACAACCCAAAGAATCTGAACAACTGGTCATACTCCCTGGTCATGCTCATGGCATGAAAGGCCATGAGCGGAGACTGGCACACAGAAAGCTCTCAGTAAATACATGCTACCTACCATCATCATCATCAGTCATCATTGTCCCGTTATCGCTATCATCTCCCCAAGTACATTCTCACAACAATCTTTGAAGTGGGTGATACATCCCCGTTTTGCAGATGAGGAAACTGAGGCACAGAGCATGGGTGCTCTATTTTTCACCAGCCCCCTTCCTGATCTCAGTTTCCACCCCTGCCCACCTACAGTCCAAAGGGATCTTTTGAAAATGAAATCAGATCTGCGCTGGCTGGTGTGGCTCAGTGGATTGAACATCTGCCTGCAAACAGAAAGGTCGCTGGTTTGATTCCCAGTCAGGGCACATGCCTGGGTTGTGGGCCGGGTCCCTGGCGGGGGCATGTGAGAGGCAACCGATCGATGTTTCGCTCCCTGTCTTTCTCTTTCTCTAAAAGTAAATAAGTGCAATCTTTAAAAAAAAAATGAAATCCGATCTTATTTAATAGCAGTTCTCTCCCTAATGATGTTATATATTTTGTGACTTAACGTTTCCTTTTTTTTAAGATTTTATTTATTTACCTTTAGAGAGAGCAGAAGGGAGGGAGAAAGAGGAGAGAAACAGCAATGTGCAAATATACATCAATCGGTTGGCACGCCCCCACCTGGGGACCTGGCCCACGCCCCAGGCGTGTGCCCTGACCTAGAATCAAACCAATGACCCCTCAGTTCAAGGGTCAGCACTCAGTCCACTGAGCCACACCACCCGGGCATAACATTTCTTTATGATTTAGGTCATTTGAAAAATTCAGAGCTATGCCGTGCTTGTGAAGATGTTAACATTAAGGAGAAACCGAGTGAAAAGTACATGGAAACCTTTTGTACTACCTTTACCGCTTCTCAGTAAACCTAAAATCACTTTAAAATAAAAACCTTATGTAAAAATGAATCCAATCATGTTACTCCTCTGCCCGAAACCTTCTAGTGGTGCCCCACTGGACTTAGAATAAAATCTGAATGCCTTTCTGTGGCCCTCAGGGGTCTGGCCTTGGCCCACTTCAACTTCCTCTTCTGACACTCTGCCCCCATACTACACTCCAGCCACTCTAGCCTTTTTTCATTCCTCTGACGCTGCAAGATTGTTCTTGCCTCAGGGCTTTTGCACTTGCTGTGTCCTTGTGAGGACTACTCTTCTTCTATGGAGTCCGTCCCTGATTTTCTTTCTCACCTTTCCGATCTTGACTCAAATGTCAAATCCTCGGACTCCCTCTCCTGTGTGGTCCTGTGGTCCCTCCTAATTCAATCACAAAATTTAGGACTCTCTGAAATTATCTTCTTACGAGTGTTTCTCTCTTCTTATCTATCTTTTCCATTAGACTGGGAGTTCCATCCACAACATTTCTTTCAATCATTTAACAATAATTCTAATGCTCATTGAATTGGGGGAGAGCAAAGAGTTCACCCCCAACCTTTTATAACAAAGTTCCAAATTGTTGGCCTAGAGCCAAATGTAACCCACAGATTTGCTTTGTCAGCCTCAGGCAGTGTTTTTGAAGAATTTGAGTTCATGACCAGCGTTTAAAAATTGGAACATTTCACATAAAAATCTATACGTTCAAGTTCTCCGAAAGCGGACCAGAGAGGGGAAGTGGCCACTGCTCAGAGGGGCGTATGCTCTCCAGTTCACCACAGACCCTTCCACCTGGCTTACGTCTTTCGTGTTAGTAGTGGGGCCCCTTTAGGCACTGGGATCCCCCTCAAAGCTTACAGCATCCTTAGAAATACTACTGGTTTTCAAATATTTTTTTAGCTCCAGCCCTCTCTTCAAATCTTACAGGGAAGCTCAATGTCTAAACCAATTCACAGTAATAATAGTTTATTTTGATTGAGTGTTTAGTTCGTGCATGGTTCTGCTTTGGTTGACTCCGAGGGTCGGGGACCAGAACTCCATCAGCTCCCCATCGTCTTCCGCAAGCCCCTAAAAACAACTGTGGATCCAAGGCAGACAGTTGGAAAAGTACATTTTAATCCACTCTCCTCATTTTACAAATAGGCAATCCGGAGAGAGGAAGGCACACCCCACCTATTAGTATCTTTTCTGGCAAATGTTTGTCTGCTAATCCTTAGGGAGGTCGCTCATGTTGAAAATGTCAGAAAAAGGCCAATAGGGGATCAGTTCTTTCCTCCCAGAGCTATTAGCTGTGTTCTGGGAGCCATTCAGGCCTACTCTGTAAGCTCATGCCACTCCCAGGCTCAGTGCCAGCTACTTCTCATAGACATGTGCCAGCAAAACTGGACTCTGGAGGGGAGTAGCCCAGCAGAGAATGGGCGTGTGGACAGAGACCCTCCCCATGTCCCAGTCCAGTCTGAAGTCCTCCTCCAGCCCTGATGACATCAGCAGATGCTAACACACTCGCTTTGTTTCGTGTGTGCCAGGGCTGTGCTAGGCGCTGCGGATTCACAGCGGGGATTTATGGAAGAGCTTCGGTTTCTGGCTGTCCTGCCTTTCAGCCCTAGCCCTGTCAATCACCACCTGCATGACCTTCAGCAAACAGCCTAGCCTCCGTGTCTCACCTTCTTCACCTGTGAAATCAGCGTGATAGGACTAGTACATAATTCCTAGGGTTGTTTTCGGGATTCAGTGAGATAATTTCTAGCACGTAATAAGAAAATAAGCACAGTGCCTGTTTTTTTCCCCCCTCCACTGCCCTTATCAGACGCTGATAATTTTATTTGTATCTTTGTTTGGCTGGCTGGCTTAGTAGATGACTTTCCATGAGAGAAGGGCCTTGTCTTTCTCGTTCACCCCTGCCTCCCTGCCTAGAACAATGTCTGGCACAGAGAAGGTGCTCCACAAATATTTGTCCGCTGAATGAATCGCTGTCTTTCATATTCCTGCTCTAATTACTATTGCCATGATGTGCCCTGTCCTGGACAAGGCCAAAGTCTGGACTCCTTGGGGAGTAGGCACCCTGACCTCCACATCCAGCTGTTCCCACCAGCCCTGGGCATTGGCTCTGAGTGTCACGAACTGGGCTCTGTTCCCTGGGCTAACAAACGACACTTCTGTGTCTTCTGGTGCACAGGCTACAGCTCTGGAGAGTGAGTTGGTAACTGTGGAAAGTAGAATGAGCAGCTGTGCCAAGGAGAGGGAGCCTCCAGCCTCAAAAGGTCCTGCGACAGAAGCAAGAAGACCACAGGTCCACCTGCAACGAGCTCGTGCCCTGCCGCTCGGGCCCCTAGAGGACACCGCTTCTGAGGATGGATGCTCGGGTGGCCCAATCACATCGATCGCTTTTGGGGACGGGAACTCGTGCTCCCTGCGTGCCTCGAAAAGCAGAATGAATTTCACAGGGGAGGCAAAGGGGTTTGTAAAAAGAATAAAACAAAGCACAACAAAACAAAACCAGAGAAATGAAAAGATCAGGATCCAAGAGAGCGGATGTTTGTTTGCTGTGTGGGTTGCACTTCCAAACCCAGCTAAAGGCAACGCGCAGCGCCCCCGGAAGTGGCAACTTTTGGGGGTATCCTGGAGAGAGATGAACTTGGAAAGCGGAGAGCAATGGGCCAAAGTGTCTGCAGAACCCAGGACCGGCTCACAATGCCTGCCTCTGCAAACTCGCTCTTTTCCTCCGGCCTCCAGCTCCGACGCGCGAAATCTGCAAATTTTCCCTATATCTGCTCACGCTGGTTCACCTTCGTTCTAGCTAAAACCAGGGTAGCTGTCTCGATGGTTACATAATGTCCGTGTTCAATAACGATAACCCAACCATATGGATAATGAAAAAAAATTGAGGGTGGCTTAAAAATATTTTCACCAACGTAAAAGTTACAGAATGTACAAAAAAACCGGTTATATATCCATATTTCCACTACTCATAATGAATAACTTAACATTTTGATGTATCTGGGAGAGGTCTTTCCCTTCTCCCCAAGTCCCAGCAAATTTGAATCTAAAAATATGTCAACCTATTTCTCTTTATTCTTCTTCTCCACCTCTATCCCAGGTTTATTTGAAGGGGTAAATTCCAGGACCCTCGAATTCTCTCGGTGGACTTCCACATAAACAGGTCTTCAAACATCTGGCCCCAGTGAACAGCATCCTGCGGAGGCCGCAATACTCCGATGCACAGCTGCATTTTTCTCCCCCATCCCCAGCTCCCGCGTGCAACTTTGCAACTCACGGTCCCGCCAGGAGGCCTATTTACTCTGCTCGTTTGGCGGAAGAATCCCGCGTGCTGTAGCAGTTACTCTTAACCGTCTCCTCCCCCTTTCCGCGCTCTGGCCACGCCCACTTACATCCAGGCCCCGCCCCCTACCGCTCTCCCTATGGCCCATAAAGAAGTCCCGGCCGGGCCGCTGCACTCCCCCGCGCGCATTCGTGCGCCGCCCGAGGCTGGCTAAGGAGTCGGCCGCCATTTTGTTCTTCTCGTGGTTCCAGTGGGGAGAGAAGGAGGAAGCAGGGAGCGGGGCGGTTGGGGGAAACCCGCCGCGGCTGCTACAACTGCCGCTGCCACCACCGCCTCTGTGCTCGTGGCGTGGGGGAGGAGGCGTGAGTCCCGGGCGCGAGCCGCCGGCGGCGCCGCTACGGGAGGGTCGGCGGTGGGAAGGCGATGGCGGATATAGATAAACTCAACATCGACAGCATCATCCAACGGCTGCTGGAAGGTGAAGGGGGCGGCGGGCGGGCTGAGATGAGGCGGGTGACTGGTGGGGGCGGCGGAGTTGGGAGGCCGGTTGGGCTTGCAGCGCCGAGGGGAGTGAGCCCGCGAGTTGACCCTCGGGCCCCGGGCTGCTGCGGGTGGCAGGCCGGCCGGGGTCCCGCAGTTGGCCCATCTCGCAGACCCTTCCGGCTCCGCTCATTCATTGGACTAGGGTGCAGCCTTTCTTCTGGCCGTGAAATTTAAAAATTCTCCCCACCCCCACGTTTCCGGTTCGTACCCCCTGATTACCCACACACCGGACCATTCTTTGGAGGAGAGAAGGTTGGGGACCCCAGTCCTAACTGCAGGCGCGTGCCGTACTTTCTAGTTACTCGCCCTCTTGGAAAGCAATTTGATGAGGTAGCGTTTCACCGGGTTGGAGGGCTTCTTTCCTGTCTTCCTTATTTTTATACTTTTTGTGGGGTTGGTATCGGGAGGGTTAGTGGCCATCGTTGGAACATCTCAAAAGGGGCTGCTGAAACCCATCTCCTGCGCTCCCAAATACTCTTTTTAAGTTGTTTTGTCCTCACGACGTCTCCGCGCTCTTTTCTGAACTTGCATCTGAAGTTGAAGCTGATGATGACAGTTAGGATCTTTCCAGTGTACTTGGCTCTGTGTTGAGCGCTTGGTGTTCATCTAGTAAATTACAATCACAATGATAGCTAGAGCTTCTTAGGCGCTCTTTACTGTGTCCGGCATTTTTTGAGCACTTTATATAGATTTCACTTAATTCTCCCAACAACCTTGCGAGGTTATTTTACCCTCGCTTTCAGAGCAAGGTAAGACACGGGTGAATCACTTGACCAAGGTCACACAGTGACAGATTTCAAACCCAGGTAGCCCCGAGCTAGATAGAGCTCTTTCAAGTGAACCTGTGTGTGAAGGAAGGAGGTGTGTCCAGTAGTTAAATGAGGGTTAAAATACAGCTTTAGTTTTGGCTGACCCCAAACCGACGAGGTGCCCGGCAATTGATAGATACATCATGATGTTGGGGACGGAAGTTCCGATTTTAAAGAGGGACACGGAAGTGAACTGCCCCCCCCCCCTTGGGGTTCCAGAGCGGGTCTACTAATTATTCGAAACTTTGGGAGAATTCGAATCCCTTTGTTGATCTGGGCACTGGATAACGTAGATTTAACTGAATTTTAACTCTTTTTTTTTGCTTTTATGTTCTAAGTATTGGACTGTACGTGCTGTGAGATAGATTCAACAGCATGACGAACAATTGGACAGCTCTGGTTTTTGCAGATCTGTTGAATAAGTCATTAAAATGCAGCTCCTGAAAATACCTTAATCTGGGTTTTTATCCTTTTATACTTTGAAAAGAAAAACTCACTGAGTTCCTGAAATGCTCTTGAAGTGTCGCTGCCATTCGTGGGTAAAAACCTTGTCATCCGTTCAGTACCTGGCATTTATTGTAAGAAAAAAGTACTTTTTATATTAGTTAATACAGTTATTTGATTTATATGAGGCAACAGTGAAGCAGAAATGATTAAAACGGTTTGCAATCTGTGGGTTAGAAACAGAATTTTAAGTTCATTTAAATCTTGTTAAGTTCTGAGTTGCCCAGAAGTTAATATAAAGTAGTGCATTTTAATATCTCAGGAGTAGGCTAGCTGCACAATATAGTGCTTAAATTATTTTTCTTTTTCTTCTCGTCGACGTTAAATTGGCAAAGAAATTGATGATCCGATAAGGATATCAATCAAGTTAGATATCTCCAAGTTAGAAGATACTGGTTTTGTGATTTTTGTTTGTTTAAGATTTTATTTATTTCTAGAAAGGAAGAGAGGGATAGAAACACCAATTGTGGTTGCTTCATGCTCCCCCTACTGGAGACCTGGCCTGCAACTCAGGCATGTGCCCTGACTGGGAATCGAACCAGTGACCCTTTGCTTCTCAGTCCAGCACTCAATCCAATGAGGCACACCAGCCAGGGCTAAATTCTGTGATTTTTGTAATGCTCCCAAAACCTTTTTCTCTAAAAAAAGCTAATTAAAATTTCAGTTTATTTTAAAATGGAGGCAATATTAGTTTTGTGGTCTTGTTAGAATTTTCTACATGTTCAGAATTGTCTTTTAGAGTGGAGGGCTGTGTAAGTCGGCTGAGAAGTAGCACAGTGATCGTACTGAAAAGGCAACACAAAAGTGAAGTCTTGCCTGGGCCTGGTAGTTTGGGTCACGAGAGTGTCCCCAATACGCCACAGCTGCGGGTTCAGTCACTGGTCAGGGCACATACAAGAAGCAGCCAGTGAATGCATAGGAAAGTGGATCAACAAATCTACACTTTTCTCTTTCAAATTAATAAACTAAAACACGTAAAATGGGAAGTCTTGGCCTGGCTATTTCGGCTCAGTTGGAGCATTGTCCGTAACTGGAAGGTTGTGGGTTCAATCCCAGTCCAGGCGTGTACAGGAAGCAGCCAGTCACACTATTTCTCCCTCCCCATCTAAAAGCAGTGAAAAAGTGTCCTAAGGTGAGAATAAAAATGTCAATCTAAACATGTTCAGGTCTGTAGTCAGTGCAGCTTTGCAGTTCTTTTCTAAGCTGTTACTAGTTCTTTAAGCAAAGTATCACTTGTGCAACCCGTCTTGGAAGTTCTTATCCAAGATCAGCCTTGATGATAAAGCCTAAAGGTTGTTTTTCCTTCATATAACTAGTGTTAGATTATTTAAAGTCTGCAGAGTAAAACTCGGCAGGTTTAGAGAGAAAATAAGCCAGCTGTTGATTTGGTCTAATATTCCTACTCTGTTGGAGAAAAGTGATGCTTGGTTTTACTTTGTGATGACCTTGTTCAGGGAGCTAGCACTTTCCTTGCATAGCTGGCAGTTGTAACTTATTTTCACATCCTATTTGCAAGAAGCATCTTTGTTCTGAAGATGGCTATTGTCAAACTGCAAGACTATGCCAGGCTCTGCGTAATTACTTGGCTTGCTTTAGCAATTTAAATACGACCTCTGCCCTGGCCCTTAGAAATCCTTTACTAATTGAATTCTCTGATGTGTAAGAGTTCATCTGAAGACAGATACTTGGAAACTCTAGTAACCCATGCATTTAGCATTTGGTGTAATATGAAACGTGTTTACATTCTAATACTAGAAGACAGTGTCCCCTGTCATGAAGAGAATAAAGGTCAAACAATGGCGCAAAAAAAAAAGGGTTCTTAAAAGTGCTGACCAAGGAAAACAAAAGTAATCTTTCCTGATGACACTTCTGCAATTTTTTTTTCTTTACATTTTAGGTAATTTTAATAAGTAGAGGCTTTACTTAGGATCAATTATCATAGGGCATTTTGTTACTAAAAATAAAGTTGTTACTAATTCCCTAACTGAACAAGAAGTCTCTTGTGAGCCCTGCTCTCTTCCCTCCTGCACATCAGTTGTATGCTGTACCCTTTCCTACAAGGCGAGGCAGGGAAGCCCTGTTGGGACCGGAGCCGAGCCTGCATGGGCCCTGAACCACGGAATGGGAAGATTACTCGCTCCCCTGGCCTGACAGTAGCAGGAGGCCAGGCTTCCCTTTCCCAGCCGGGGAAGTGGAGACGGCGCTGGGCCTTGTGTTAGTGCCCCGTCTCTGTGGCAGAGGTTAATGAGATTTTGTCTCTAAAACTGCAGTATTGTAATAACCTGCAGCCTGTTCTGCAAAAGCATGTGCCAATCCATTTGAATAGGTGAGGATTACTGATCTTGAAGCAGGGAAATGATGTTATACAGACTGGATCATTTCACTGAATTTACAGTCAAGGCTATTAGTAGACTTTAAAGATTGAAATGTAAGGGAGATAATATTCTGACATGAATTGATTTGTAGGTGAGGAAACTAGAAAGCCTAACTCAAGAGGAATAAGGAGTGATTCCATCTCTTTGGAGTTTATAGAATTCTGGGGCAAATTTTTGTTTTAGGATGAGACCCCTGTATCAAAAGCACTTGAGAACAGATGATTTCCTTAGGAGGCTCAAGGAAGGTACCTGTTGTCTCCACTGCTCTACGGTGTGCTGGCATTTCACATCTGGAGGGGAGTGGGTATCACTGGTACGAAGGCTTATGACAATGAAAACTACTTCTGGAATTAGACTCAACCCCGGTTGTTGTGTCTGATCAGTGGTTTTTTTTTCAAAATGGGTTGTTAGACTTTGGAAACTTAAACGTTTTTCAATAAATTGGCTTCACTGTAGGTGTAGAATACTCAAGACACTTTATTTTGAGCAGTGGGCAGTGTTTTGCAGCTGTATTCTGACCATCTACTTTGAGAACTTTAGTTTCACATTTAAGTGCCCAAAGGCTAACATTAGCAGCCAAGAAAAAAACCAAAATAGGGATGTGTGGTGTGAAAACAATTAAGGTGGTCAGAAAGTATTATAGAAGTTTTCGTGCTGGTGACTGCAGTGAAACCAAGTGACTCTTTATAACATATGATCTTTGTAACTTTTTTTTTTTTTTTTGGTAGAAAAAAATCAGTTTTTTGTGGGAAAGTTTTAGCGATGTAAATAATTCACAGTTTTTTGGTTTGAGATCTAATTTTTCTAAATTTGTCAACTATTACAAGGTTATTCTATCACTGAAATGAGAATATATGTGGCATAATCTTAAGATTACCACCTACTTTAATAGGATTATTTTAAAACAGCAAAATATCTTGGTTTTTTTTTATACTGGTCGTGCCAATCAGATTTTAAAACTTCATTATATTGGTGCCCCTTTTTTGGTGTGTGCTATTCCTTTAATAACGACCTGTTAAAAACACTCAAGGGACATTTAATTGAGG